>PVIJ01002212.1:0-167830 GCA_004024925.1 Scalopus aquaticus | reverse complement strand
ATCTGCCTGTTCTGCTCCCCACTCTGTCTCTGGTGAACCCTCTCACCGCCCATGCCTCTGGCCTGTACTCCAGCTTGTATGTAAAAATAAATGTATCTTTTTTTAATATATATTTTTATTGTTATTTATGTCTTTTACATTTTGTATTCCCTTTGGGTAGCCCACCACCAATTCACCCGTGATCCATCTCCATGGTCCCTTGTGTTCTTTTCTATTCCATTTTGTGCCTTTTTCCTTCCCTCCCTCCGCCTCCCCCCCCCCCCGCTGATTGTCTCTCTCCTATTTGGTTTCCTTATAGTCCTGAATAAATGTATCTTAAAAAAAAGAAAAAACAGTGCAATTAAATGAGTATATGCACATGTATGTATATACACATACATGTGTATATACATACATGTGCATATATACATATATGTGCATGTATGTGTGCATATATATTGTGCATATATAGATTTGTAAACAGAAAGACAGAGACAGAGCATGATATATAACTAAATAAAGACTAAAGGTAAAAAAATTAATGGGTGAGCTAGAATATAAACAAAGATTTCTGGGAGCAGGTGTTTTGCAATATGCTAAATTGATAATACATGAGTTTAAGGTTATGAGAATCAAATGAGAGGCATGAGGAGGGCACTGAAGAAAAATTGGAAGGGCCAATTGAGCTATTTCTAAGTTATTTATCTTTAAATAAAACAAAAACTAGTATTTGTTTATTTCTTTCTAGATGCCAGATAGTATTAGGAACTTTGTGTTAATTGATTCCTCAAGGCAACTTTATTCTTTTTCCTTTTTGTCTATAAGGATATTGAGGTGGAGATGTTGATTGCTTGCCTGGAGTCACAAATCCTGTGAGAAGTAGAGGCAGGATTCCAAATCCAGAGTTTCAACCCAGGCAGACTGTTTCCATAATGTAAAGAGGTTCCAGAGAGGTATTTGGCACATTCTGGGGCATATGGATATAAGCAATGGACGGGTGCACTGTGAGCAACCTTAACATTAAGGAACAGAGACTGGTGCCACTTGGTATGTCAATTGATGTTCAAGCACAAATATTTCTTGATTAATTCCTAAGAATCAGGGGATCTGAAACTTAGATTTGAGATGTAAAACATGTGGGGATGGACCAGGAATTAAAAAAAAAATATTTATTCATATATCTTTTACATCTTTTTTTTTTTTTTTTACGAGTTTGCTTTCTTTTCTCAGGCGTAGTCCCTATAGAATTTCCACCACCAATTCACCTGTGCACCATCACCATAGTCCCTTGTGCTCTTCCCACCCTTGTTTTTATCCCTGTCCCTTCCCGGAATTTTTGCTGCAGAAAGATAAGCAGGTTGGATTAAAGCACTAAATTGCAACTCAGGAACAAGCAATTAATAGAATTTTGCAGAGACAGAGAGATGAAGAAGAGATGTAAATCACATTACAGAAATTCAAATTACTGGGTCAAGGTGAAGCTCAGGAAGGAATTTAGAGAGGAAGACTTCAGATATGAATTAGTAATGATCCACAGTGAAAGTTTTGGAAAAATTGAAAAGAAAGAAGGGCAGATAAGCAAGCAAGGCACCAATTAGAGAACTGTGATGTTTTCATGCAGTCTTACCTAGTATGGTAGGTGGAGTGGAAGTGCTATCAATCAATATTAAGCAAAATTTAAAAGGCAGAAAATTAAGGTGAGGTAGAAAAAATTCAGTTTTTCTAACACTGAGAACAGATTTTAACTTATCACTGAAATACATTCTATATCAGAGTTAAGTTTTTTCAGACAAATTTTAATGAATTACCTTTTGGCAAAATATGAGCATATAAATAAAACAATACTTGGAAGTATACAAGTCTAAAAGTAAATAAAATACTTGGAAGAGTACATGAGAGACACTGAATTTAATTGATATAGGAAAATAAGGCTCAAGAGTGACAGCAATGTTTTGTATGTTTGTGTGTGTGTGTGTGTGTGTGTGTGTGTGAGAGAGAGAGAGAGAGAGGGAGGGAGAGAGAGAGAGAGAGAGAGAGGAATCTTGTCAACAACCCAGAATTGGTTGGTGACTTTTATTTAGTTCTATAGGGGAGTTCCAGGTTTATTTTGATTGTAGAATTGGATTTCTTCCTTTGATGACCATCTTTTCCTGTACCTAATGTTAAGTGCTCTCATCTTAACAGTTGTGGTTACATTAATAGAGAACCACTTAAGGGTATTATAGTCATCTTATACGTAGACAAACTTGGTTCTTATAAGCACTCAACTTTCTGATCAGCTTTCTAGGACAATTCTCCTAAAAATCCTTCACTTAAGAGAGTTGGATATTGTCAGTATTTGCAACTTATCACTACTTGGAATCATGCTGAATTTTATCACACATTGAAGTTAAGTGGTTTACCCTTGTATGTTCTAATATTTATGCACTTATGCTTCCCAACTTAAAATGAATAGATTTTCCTACAATTATATTATTTTTAAAGGCACTCCCTCTATCTCTTTGGACTAATAATTTGGAGGATGGATGCTGACCAAAATGAGACAGTAAAGTCTGTAATGAGATGTTGGTTTGATAAGGGCAGGGCTTTCATGTTTGTTTTCATACTGCTACATACTTTCCGGTGTATAACAGAAAGACAGTAAAATTTGTTGAATACATGAATAGTTTTTCTTGATTAAAATGTAAACTTTTAAAAGATTTATTTTATTTATTTATGCATATAAGAACAGGGATCTGGGTCAGAGGTGTGGGGGGGTGACACCAGAGACAGAGTGGGAAGAAAAACAGGCAGATTTACTAAAATACACTGAAGGGAGCAGCAGGCGAGACAGGAGAGGTCTACTGTGCCATGTGGGAAGCCCCCTGGCTGGGGATCGAACCCATGCTGCAGTGGCTGCAGATAGCTTTGTAGAGCTGTGTCTTACCCTGCGCCACCAGGGGAGCCATGAAATGCAAATTTTTGAATAAAAAAGTGGTATTCTGTACATACCACAATGTACACATATCTCTTCTGGAGACTTGGCATATTCCAAATGACTGCAATGATTATATAATAAATTCTATTTATTATATCTCTTATATAATTATAATTACTGTTATTTTTTATCCCCAATATAACACTGTCTTCCCATAGATGTACCTCTAAAACCTGGAATTTTGATTATATATATATATTTTATATTTCTGAGAGCAATAAGTATGTTTTGCCCTTTTATTGCTCTTTTGTTATCTCCAAACCCTCTTAGAATATCTAGTTTATTATAGTGGAGGATCATGCAGGGAAGTGAAATCAGAGCACAGGGGAAACAATATCTGAATGTACATAGACTCTTAGACATGAAATATTCGTGAATGGGTAGAACCACACAGAACTGTGTTGGTAGACAGGGAAAAAAAGAAAATGTGTTAAGGTGATGAAAGTAAGCTGACATATAGTAGATACTTGCACAAACTTTTTTCTTTTTTTTATATTGCTTCATTATGTAATCTATTGATTAAAGCATCATACCTATATAAAATACCCTGCTGAATTTAACCTTTTATTGCTAGAAGATATTCTCTAGTCCATGTTTTCAAGTTTTAAAAGAATATCATTCAATTATGCAATAAAGAACATATCTGTGTAGCAGTAATTGTCTTATTGGCTTTGTAAGGGTTAATGTAAGTTTTTTTTTATATAAATATATATTTTTAAAGATTTATTTATTTATGCATACAAGCTGTGGTATAGACCAGAGGCATGGGGCGGCGAGAGGGCTCACCAGAGACACAGTGGGGAGCAGAACAGGCTGATCGATGGAAATACACTGCTGAGGGGAGCAGCGGGCGAGGCAGGAGAGGTCTGCTGCGCCATGTGGGAATCTCCTGGGCTGGGTGTGGAACTTGGGTTGCCATTGCCAACAGCTCCACAGCACAGTGCCTAACTGCTGCGCCACCGGGGTTAATATAAGTTTTAAATAAAATATATGAATAGATCCTTCATGAGAATTTTTATATGCTTTTAAATGCTTTCCTGCATTTTCCTTTTCACTCTTTTTCTTTTTGGCTTTCAGCTATGATCTGGAAAGTGACTAGAAGAAAGCAAGTACTTATCATCTTTCAGTTCTTGCACTGAAGTCAAGTTCCAGTTATCTGAAAAGAGACAGAAATTTTCCACCTGGTCCCTAACTCCAGACTGATGAAAGAGCCCCTAATTTTTGTCCCTGTGTTATTCTATTCACGGTATTAAGGCTGTCCACCCCATCCTCCATAGGTAAGTTTAGAGATTCTTATTTCTTTACTCTGAAAACTTTGTATCTTTTAGCATCACTACTTCCTTCCCTTTCTTTCTCTTGGTAAAGCACTTTTCATTTTTTTCTTATGGCTTTGTTTATGCCCTCTTTTCCTAAATAGTATAAACTTCTATAATTTGGTCATAGAGAAATGGAAAATATCTACTGCTCATGTCTAAAACATCAAATCGTATTAGGCAAATTAAGTTCTAAGCAAACTCATTTTATAAAAAATAAGCTAATTTTACCAAGTGAGTGACAGACGAAGATATCTGAGTTACTGAAAATTTTCCCAATAAAATTGGTTTTTAACTCTGTTGCTTAGAAACACTCTGAGAGCAAAAATTAAAGTCATATTAAGAATTTCTGAAAGAGGGCCTCCCTGGTGGCGCAGCAATTAAGTGCTGCGCTGTGGAGCTGTCGGCAGCAGCGACGCGAGTTCGACGCCCAGCCAGGGAGGATCCCACATGGCACGGCAGACCTCTCCTGCCTTGCCCGCTGCTCCCGTCAGCAGTGTATTTCTGATCTGCCTGTTCTGCTACCCGCTCTGTCTCTGGTGAATCCTCTCGCCGCCCCACGCCTCTGGCCTGTACCCCAGCTTGTATGTATAAATAAAAAATAAATCTTTAAAAAAAAAGAATTTCTGAAAGAAAACAATAATTTCTGGAGAAAAATATATCTGGATCTAAAATATTAAAACTCTCATCCAATTTTTTTAATGAAACTGATACTGGGCAGGAGAAGGCACTAAAACTGGCCAAGGGCATTGCCTACATTGCTTGCCGGTCACTATCCTAGTTTGCACTCGCACATACAATTGCAAGACTACATTTTTCTTTGCAGTGAAAACAAAACCGGGAGCAGTTTCACTGCTTGGCTATTTGCAAAGCCTTCAAAGTTTTCCTGTTAAAGATTGGTGTGGTGGGGCCAAAGTCGCTGGCAACAAAGTCACTGAAAATTCCAGAAATGCTCAATCTGAAAAGCTACATCCTGGCAGCTTAAAAGCTCCTGGCTGCTGATTCCCAAACTCTCAGTCATGGCGGCTGCATCTCTCTGGCCACTGGATCTCCTCCTCTACATCATGGAGACTCCTTCTCCTTTTTCTGTCCCTATTGTATTTATAATTTAAGTCTCCACCCCAAACTGCAAATCCTTTTAGCATTTTTCCCTGGGACTATTCTATCCTCATCAGCAACCACCCCTATACAGGACTTTGGCCTCAGCCCCAGCTACAAAACTACCTCATACGTACTTCTAAATGTCACCAAGCTCTCCCAACAATAAAATAGCCAAAGTTTTAATTACACTGCACATTTACACTACAGGTAATACATTAAAGGTAATTCCAACTCAAATTTCTTTCCTTCATTCCTTCTTCCTATTCTCCCTCCCTCCTTACTTTCTTTCTACATGCTTAGAATGTACTTATGAAAAATATTTAATATTTTATTGTAAGCATCCAATTTTGTGTTTTTCAAGGAATATAAAAGGAACATTTCTACCTGGGATTTTTTATTCTGTATTAGTTACATGTTAGCACAGAATGAATCATATCCTCATTTCAGAAAATTTCATCAGGTCAGACGAAAGCTGAACTAATGAATAATAAGTTTCTCAGTACTTTATGCCACATACCTTAGCAACCTTTAAGAATACAGTGAGTCTAAATTACTTCATATATTTGGCATTGTATAAAAAAGAAAAGTCATGTTCTGTTTCCATTTTCTTTCAGAGTAAGAGACAATGTCTTCAGGGAAATAATCCAAAGGCACAAATCTTTTGCCTAATAACTCATCAAAAGCACATGTTTTTTTAAATGTATTTTTTTTCCTGTGGTTGACATGAACCACGTTGGGTCATCTAAGCCTTTTTTTTTTTTTGATGCTAACTGCCTTATTAGGCGAAACACAGATGGAAATTCTAAAAAGCAAGAAGAATGTCCCATTCCCTAAGTAATACAAGGAAATTTTTAATTGACATGTTAAAGAAGATAACTTTCCGTACTCCTCACAGAAGGAACACATGAATGCATGTAATATAAAGATAATATTGTACAGGACAGGGGTAAATATGGCTGAAATTGGAAAAGAAAATAATAGCACAGCATGTGTATTAACTAATTTTGGTTTAATTACTCAAAAACTGTATCTTTCTCCAGCAAATATGAACATCAAAGATCCTCAAGTGTGTAATTTTTACTAGCATTTGGAAGATTTGATTGTGTTTGGCCCATATGGAAAGGAAGTAATTGAGAAAGAGCTTGGTTGAGCACTCAGAAGATCATGAGATCACATAATTGTTATAAATCATAGGTTCATTGGAAAAGCAATTTCAGTAATTCGGCACTAAAGCTATTTCCACACGTAAGCTTCCATATTTTTTAAGTTTAATTTTCTGGACTATATATAATTTCTCTCCTCAGGTGTAGTCACTGCATTTCTCCCACCACCAAGCACACAAAGTCCATCACTATATTCCCTTGTGCCTTTCCCCTCTGCCCTGTTTTCACCCCTCCCCAACCCTTCCTCTGCCTCCACTCATGGATGCCATAAATGTATGGTCAGCTTTCAAGGTTTGTTCTGTGTGGCTCTCTGGTTTTTCTATATTTCACATAAAAGTGAAACCATCCAATATTTCTCTTCCCCCTTCTGACTTATCCTTTTCTCTATCGGCCCTTCCAGATCCATCCATGGTGCTTCAAAAGGCATGAGTTTATCATTTTTGATCACTCCATTGTGTATATATACCACATACTGATCCACTCATCAGTTTTGGGGCATTTTTATTGTTTCAATATATTAGTCATGTAAATAGGGCTACCGTAGACATAGGCATGGAGGTCTCCTTTCACATTACTGTTTTTTGTGTTCTTTGGGTCATTTCCTAGGAGTGGAATATACGGGTTGTATGGAAGATCCATTTCTAGTGTTTTGAGAAACCATCACACAGCTGTCCATATGGCTGGACTTATTTACAATCTTGCTAGTAGTGTAATAGGGTTCACATTTCACCACTTTCTCACCAGCACTTGCTGTTTTGGTTTTTATTAATATTGGCTACCCTCACAGGAGTAAAGTGGTGTCATCTCATTATGGTTTTGATTTGCATTTCCCTGATATAAGTAATGTTGAACTTTTTCTCATATGCCTGTTGGACATTTGCATTTCTTCTTTGGAGAAGTTGTCTATTTAGCTCTTATTTAAAATGGGTTGTTTGCTTTGTTTTTGTTGAGTTGTGTGGGATCTTTGTACATCTTTGATATCAGCCAATTATCAGTTGTTTGGTGTACAAACATTTTCTCCCACTCAGTGGGGTGTCACTTCATTTTGGTTACAGATTCTGCTGCAGTACGGAAGCCTTTTAGTTTAAACATTGTTAAAAGAAATAGAAGATACACAGAAAACTGTAATATTTCCTGTACATGTATTGGAACAATCATTATTATACAAAGGACCATACTACCCAAATCAATTTACAGATTTAATGAAATTACAATAAATATCTTAATGACATTATTCAAAGAAATTAAACAAATATTGCCAAAATTAATATAGAATTATAGAGAAACCCAAATAGTCAACATTCTCCTGACTAAAAAAGTGAAGAAATGGGGTACTACATAAGCCATAATAATAAAAATAGCATAGTACAGGGAAAAAAAGGAAACAGACACACAGACCAAGGAATAGAATTCAAATTTCAGAAATAAAACCATATATATGTGGCCAACTAATCTATGACAAAGAAGCAAAGAATATACACTGGAACAAAGAAATTATCTTCAACAAATATTGCTGGAAAAACTGGACTTCCACATGAAAAAGAATGTAACTAGTCTACTACCTCATACCATGCACAAAATCAACACAAAATGGATAAAAGACTTGGATGTAAGACTTAAGCCATACAATATATAGGAAA
The DNA here is from genome assembly GCA_004024925.1 of Scalopus aquaticus. NCBI lineage: Eukaryota > Metazoa > Chordata > Mammalia > Eulipotyphla > Talpidae > Scalopus > Scalopus aquaticus. The sequence goes on along the minus strand of PVIJ01002212.1, from coordinate 159,657 downwards.
AATATAGGTGAAACACTCTATGATATAAACTTAGAAACACCATTGAGAACTTTGTCTCCAGAATCAGAGAAAACAAAATAAACTATAAACAGCTGAGAATACACCAAGCTAGAAATTTTCTATATGTTTATCTTTGCATTTTCTAAATATACTGGTTAACAGTGAGATTGTTCCTGACTTAAAAAAGGCCCTTATCTGTAGAATCTTGGTGTGCTGAACGTGAATATAACCTTGAAAAATTTTTAAGCTCTCGTTTTGAAGATATTTCATATAATTCATTTTATATGTTTCACTGTTTAAATTTATCTAATAGGACTGCAACAACATCCTAAATCAGCCTAGAATGATGTAATATTGCATCACATTACGTAATATCACCATGCACACATCATCCAGAGCTGATTGCATCATTTTCTGATGCAATGCAATACTACTGCCAGGCAGCTGCTGAGGAAAGCTTATGTCAGCAGTGCACTCTATAAAGCCCTGTCAGAAAGGTTGAACATTGAAAATATTTCAGACTTTGTGCCAGACAGTTTAAGCTACTCTTCCATAGAACTGTTCTTATTTTATTCATTTAGGCACAATACAGAACAGTAATGCCTCAAAAGTGCGTTAAGAGCATGGACAATTTCTGCTGTATTTGTAGGGAAGTGACATTTGCCAACCAGAAGAAAAGTATCACTTCTCAAGTGAAAAAGGCTTATCATCTTTACTTCAGATGCAAGATTGGTGACCAAGACAAGCCTTGGGCCCTGCATATATGCTGTGCTACATGTACCACACAGCTTTCACAGTGGTTCAATGTAAAAAAGTCATCAATGCCATTAGTAGTCCCCATGGTGTGGAGAGAGCCAAGCAACCACATAAAAGACGGTTACTTCTGCTTGGTTCCTCTTTCTGGCAGAATAACAAAGCAAAAGAAGTCAAGAATAGTCTACCCAAACATTCTGTCTGCATTGAGACCAGTGCCACATGATGAGGGACTTCCTAATCCAGAACTTCCAGCAAAATATTCTCTTGATTCATCTGATGAGGACAAGGGTGAGCCAAACTTATCTTCTTCTGTTTCATCAGCATGCAGTGATCCAGATTTTCATTGTGGTGCATCATCAACCCCACACAGACTAACACAGGAAGAACTAAATGACCTGGTTTGTCATTTGGACTTATCCAAGAACAAGGCAGGATTGCTCGAATCAAGACTCCAACAATGGAATCTTCTAGAAGAAGATGTCACAATTACTTTATATTGAAAGCACCATAATCACAGAATATAATGCTAAATATAATTTATCTTAAAGTTCATTTACACATAATTTTTATTGTTAAAGCAGTATATATATCTATACAGCTTGTGTTAAAGTATTTTCCTTTAAATATTTCATGCTATATTAGCAGAGGAATTAAATAACAATATATTGCTCGATTTGGCCACATATATCTAAACTTAAGTTTATATATTGATCTGTAGTAGTAAAAAAAAAATCTCTGTTGATTTTTATGTGATCTAATTCCCTTATATTTTATTCAAATATCATATTTCACAAAATATTTCTTTCAATTTAAAAACAATATTTCTTTAAATTAAAAATTATTAAAAAGTAAATATGTTTAAATTAATATTTTTAACCCATTGCTATCATGATTAATATTATTTGTAGTTCATACCAAATTAAAATTTTAGCTCAAATTAAAAATTCATTTCTCCCAAAATACATGTTTTGGTTTTGATTTGAGGATCCTTAGTATGTTACCTTAATTGCAATGAATTTTATCTCATCTAAATTAATTGTAAAAAATTAACTAAATTTAGTTAGCATTTCCTAATGTCTCTGTAAGATCAAACAAGATGACGTTTCATCAAGTTGCCCCACCTTCAGGCAGATTTGGAAAATATCACATAATCTTGTCTTGTTCTAAACATCATCATTGCTTTTGGTAAAATGAAGACCATGTTTCTACATGACAATTTCAAGTCCTATGCCATGCCTGGCACAGTTAAAACAACTAAGATTTTAGCTCAAATTTGGGTTGTAAGCCCTTTCCTTTAAAGCACTGTGCTTTAAAATCAGTGCCCCAAGCACAGTATGATTCAACATCAGAAAATCAATTAATGTAATCCAACACATCAACAACAACAAAAAAATAAAAACCATATGATCATATCAATAGATGCTGAAAATGCATTTGACAAAGTTCAACATCTGTTTATGAAATTCTAGGATTAAAAAGAACATACCTTAACATGATATTCTAGGAGTAGAAAAGGAACATGCCTTAACATGATATTCTAGAGGTAGAAGGCACATATCTTAACATGATAAAGGCCATATACAACAAATCTACAGCCAATATAATCCTAAAGGTGAAAAGCTGAAAGCCTTTTCCTTGATATCTGGGATAAGACAAGGATATGCACTATCACCACTGATTTTCAATATAACACTGGAAGTCCTAGCCAGAGCAATAAGACAAGAGAAAGGCATACATGTAATCCAAATATGAAAATAAGTGAAGCTATCACTATTTGCAGATAATATGATGATATACATAGAGCACCCAAAAAATTCCATAGAAAAACTAATCAAAAAAATCAATAAGTTTAGTGAAGTATCAGGATATGAAATCAGCACATAAAAATCAGTAGACTTCCTATATGAAAACAATCAATCTGAAGAAGAAATCAAGAAAACCATTATTTTTACAACTGAAATAAAACAATAAAGATCAAATACCTGGGAATAAACCTAACAAAAGAGGTAAAGAATCTATACAAAGAAAAATATAAAATATTATTAAAAGAAAATGAAGAAGACATAAAAAAATGGAAAGACATCCCCTGCTCATGGTTTGAAAGTATTAACATTATCAAAATGGCCATACTACTAATAGTAATTTACAGATTCAATGCTATTCCAATAAAAATCTCAATGACATTCGTCAAAGAGGTAGAACACATACTGATGAAATTCATATGGAATTATAAGAAACCTCAAATAGTCAAAGCTTTCCTGACCAAAAAGAAGGAGAATGGAGTTATCACCCTCCCAGACTTTAAACTATGCTACAAAGCCATAATAATTAAAACTGCCTGGTACTGGAACAGAAATAGACACACAGACCAATGGAATTGAATAGAAAACCCAGAAATAAACCCACATATTTATGGACAGCTAATCTTTGATAAAGGTGCAAAGAATATGCAACAGAACAATGCCAGTTTATTTAATAAATGGTACTGGGAAAACTGGATGGCTACATGCACAAAAATGAAGCTGGAATACTACCTCACACCATGCACAAAAACCAATTCAAAATGGATAAAAGACTTGGATATAAGACCTGAAACTGTAAAAAATATATATAAGAAAATATAGGCAAAAAACTACATGACATACATCTTAGTAATGTTTTTAAGGACACATATCCCAAAGCAAAGAAAGTAAAGGAAAAGATAAACAGTTGGGATTACATCAAAGTTAAAAGCTTATGTATAACAAAAGAGACATTAACCAAAACAAAGAGACACCTTACTGAAAGAAATTTTTTGCACTCCATACAACTGATAAGAGACTGATCACAAAGATCTACAAAGAACTCACAGGACTCAACAAAACAACACAAACAATCCAGTCAACAAATGGGCAGAAGAACTTAAAAGGACACTTCTCCAAAGAAGAAGTGCAAATGACAACCAGGCATATGAGAAAATGTTCAGCATGTTTCATAATCCAGAAATGCCAATCAAAACCACAGTGAGATACCACCTAACACAGCAAGAATGGCACATGTTAAAAAAACAGGAAACAACAAATGTTGGTGAGGATGTGGAGAAAAAGGACCTCTCCTCCACTGCTGGTGGTAATACAAACTGGTCCAACTACTATGGAAAGCTGTATGGCTGTTCCTCGAACTACTAAAAATGGAGCTCCCATATGACCCAGCAATTCCACTCCTAGGAATCTACCCAAAGGACACTAAAACATTAATCCAAAAGGATATATGCACTCCTATATTTATTGCAGCATTATTTACAATAGCTAAGATATGGAAACAACCCAAATGCCCCCAAATAGATGATTGGATCAAGAAGGTGTGGTACATATACACAACAGAATACTATTCAGCAATCAAAAAAGATAAACTCATGCCACTTGCAGCAACATGGATGGAGCTAGAAGGGATCATGCTCAGTGAAATAAGCCAGAAGGTAAAGAAAAATATTGAGTGGTTTCACTTATAGGAGGAATATAGGTGATCCAAATAAGTGACCAGGAGGAGAAAATAACAACAATAACAACAAACAAAACCAAAAACTAGCAGGCAACCATAAATAAGAGACATTCTGCAAGGGATGGGGTGGATAATAGATCAAAATGGTGGAGAAAAGAGCACAAGGGATTATGGTGATGGTTTACAGGTGAACTGGTGGTGGAATACCTATGGGGAATACACAATAATGTAAAAGATATAAATTAAAAAAATAAAAGAAATAAATAAAATGTTATTGAAAAAAATCAATGCCTCAAACTGAAAGCTGTTTCCTCAATTCTTTAATTCATTCAAAGTATGTCCTTCTTACCATCAAATAAACAAATATAATAGAAAACCAGTGAAAATTTCTTTAACTCTGAATTCCATATTTTTATCTAGTTGTTCAATATATTGTGCTATATTTTTAAAATTTTGTCTGTGATATATTCTTTCACTTTACTGTCAATTGCATTAATAAGATGGTTCTGAATTATTTATCCTAGATAACAATCATTTTTAAAATATTTTGATATATGGTCACGCTATCATCGTGTCTAAACCATTTATATTAACGCCAATGTTTTCTGAAATTGTTGCACTTCTGTTGCCATTAAAAACGTTATTGTGCTTAGCTAAACATTGAACAGACATTATTAATCTTTTAAGAACAACATTGTCTTGCTCTTTATTAGCATTTACCTGTCTTTGTTGAATGCTATTTATTTCTTACTATAAACTCATTCTTTCTCCCCACCCCCTTATACTAGTAATTATTTGTATGTGTGTTTCTGTGCAAATAAGTGATACATACTTTTTTATTATTATTGCCAGTTTAAATGTTTCCCATCATAAATGAAAGTCAAAATTCACCTTGATGATTGGTTGCAAAAATAAAATAATAGAAAAAATTTTGCTTTTTGAATTCAGAATATCAGTCCTTTTCCCTGAGGGAGAAGAATCAGGGAGTTATCGTTCAGAGGCTACTGTGTAGTTTTAGTTTGGGAAGATGAAAAAGTTCTGAAGAATAGTGGTGATAGTTGTATGATAATACAAGTGTATTCAATGTCATTGAGTTGCACGCATAAATATTCACAAAGTGGTAAGTTTTATGTTACACCTTTTTTTAACCATAATTTAAAAAAGCTTATTTGGGCCCTCCCTGGTGGTGCAAGGAGTTAAGTCTCAGCACTATGAAGCAATCTGCAGCCACTGCAGCAGAAGTTGGATCCCTGTCCAGGTGGCTTCCTACTTGGCACAACAGATCTCTCCTGACTTGCCCACTGCTCCCCTCACCAGTGTATTTCCGTTAATCTGCCTGCTCTGAGGCCCACTCTGTCTCTGGTGAATCCTCTCACCACCCCCACAATTCTGGCCTACACCTCAGCTCTTGTATGCATAAGTAAATAGGTCTTTTTAAAAAAGCCTCTCTTGACAGTTTGTTTCTTCATTTGATATAAAGTGAAATATAAATATTCTGCCAGATAATAGGAAGGAAAATTGTGATGACAAAGTTGAATAGGATTATATTTTGACAAAATTATTCTTGGGCTCTCAGAATGATGTGGCACCATTTTTCTAGAATTATCATCCAATAAACATAGTAAATGATCAAAAAATTTGTTTTTTATCTTGTCTAATTACCAAATTCATGAATATAAATTTCTTCTTCTAACAGGAAATCCAGAGTATCACTTGTTGGTTCTGATGTATTTGCTGAGTCATTCTCTATTTTTTTCATCAGTTTGATCATTAATTGTATCATCCAGTAAAAATATATGTCTGATTTCACTTGACCTATTTATCTGAGAATTAGGTCATAATTTTTTATAATTTTATAATGATTATTTTAGTTAACAACTAAACATCATTAAATATTTAGTAATGTCCTATTTATGGAGTTTTGTCATGTTTGACAGAAGTCAACTGACTTTTACTGTTAACATTAAAAAAACTAAGCAGACTAAACTTCAAAAATCTTCGAAGAGCTATGTGTTTCTTCTTTTCAGCACCTTCTTTTTGAGCTCCATTTGCATACCTTCTTTTTTTATTATATTCTGGGCTTGTGATCAATCACAATGATCTGAAGTTTTAAAAAAATAAGGTGCTTGCTTCTTAATGGTTCAAAATTTAATTATTTTAACCAAGGATGTACATTAAATATATGTGTCAAAAATGAAAATGTATTCCCATGTATTGCTTAAATGATTTGCTGCATGACAATTAGAATAGCTGAAAGATAGTGCCTTTAAACACTGGAGGTTTACCCGGGAGGATACAGTTTATGCTTGAATCAATGACAAATTCATTATGCTATTTATTCCTTTAACCAGAACAATTGACCTGGGAATCAAGGGTTAATATGTGTTTTTCATTACTTGATCTTACTTTCTACTCACTTACTTTTTGTTGTTGTTTCCATTCCCTGCAACTTGGAGTAATGTTCTTCTGGAGCTTAGTTTCCAAAAGAACCAGGCAACATGATAGAAGGTACAATGAATTGGACTGCTATGTATGTGACCACTTTGGACTTTATGGCTTTGAACTGTTAGTTCAAGAAAACTGGTCAAGTGTTGCTGCAATATATGGTAATGGTAAGAAGAAAATGGGATCTACCTTTATAATGTGGGCATGGTGCATTCTGCCTGGAACCCAGTGCTATTATTGAGGTATTGTTTGATAGTTCCACATCAAGTAGTAAAGATTTATGAAAAATTACACCAAGGCTAAAATGGACACCAAAGACTCTGAAATTTCAGATTCCCAGATTTTTAAAGAATCTTTAGGAATCAAATTTTGGATCAACCCAGAGCTGATGATCCGAAGTTCTTGCTGGGGGCCAAAGGCAATGTAAAATGGTTAGTGAATAAAGGGAGCCAACTTTTGGAATGAGGGATTTAAGTTTTGATTGTATTTTCTGTTGCTTTATATGTGTGCATGTCACCTTATCATTCATACACATATACACACACACAATATTTTATATATATATATATATTATATATGGCTTTGGTATATCTCATATATATATATACACACACACATACACATACATATACACATACATAAATATGCATGTGTACACACACACACACACATAAAAAAAGCCAGTTGATGCTTAATTTTAATTTTGAGTATGGTCTTCAGGTTGCCAGTATTCATTTGGAAATTTGACCAATTTTAAAGCAGTTATTAATAATTCTGAGAAGTGGGTACTGTGAATGTTTCAGAGTTTGGTTTAAGGAAGAGATGTATTTTGATAGGCCTTCACAAAATTTATTGTTGTTGAAATATATGCATAAATAGATGTAAAGTAGTCAAAGGGTAAGTTTTTGGTTCTCTGCTTCTTTATTTTTTACTTTTTATTTATTTTTGCATAGAAGACATTAGGTGTAGGCCAGAGGTGTGGGGGGTGGAGATATGTGAGAGGATTCACCAGAGACAGAGTGGAGAGCAGAACAGGTGGATTTACTGAAATACGCTGCTGAGGGGAGCAGCAGGTCAGACAGGAGAGGTCTGCTGTGCCATATGTGCGTTAGCTCCCTGGCTGGGATAGGATTGAACTCATGCTGCAGTTGGCTGGCACTAGCTTGATAGCACTGAGACTTTAACCCCTGTGCCACCAGGGAGGCCCTATTTGCACATTTCTTATATTAAGTTTATCATGTAAAAAATAACTCGTGTATTCTATTTTCCTGATTGGGAACTGGATATTATATAATCAAATATATAAATATAAAATATAAATACACATTATTCAAAATATTCACATCAAATAATACGATTAATAGAAAAATACAAATTATAAGTAAACATAAAATTTTAAACCAAAATTATTTAGGTAAACTGATAATTTTGTATTTTAAAAATAATGTAAAATTATAATAAACATTTTAATTAAAATTATCAATTCTAGTCTTCAGTGTCCCTCTAGTTATTTTAAACCTAGGCATATGTGTATTCAATAACAAATAGTGGGATCTCCCTGGTGGCACAACGGATTAAGTCACAGCACTATAAAGCTACCAGCAGCTACTGCAGCACAAGTTCCATCCCCAGTCCAGGGAGCTTCCCACATGACGCAGCAGACCTCTCCTGTCTCGCTGCTCCCCTCAGCAGTGTATTTCAGTCAGTCTGCCTGTTCTGCTCCCCACGTTGTCTCTGGTGAATACTCTGACCTCCCCCGCACATCTGGTCTGCACCCTGGCTCTTGTATGCATAAATAAATAAAATAAATCTTAAAAAAAAATTGTCTAATGTTGCAAAATTTTTCTCAGTCATCGTTAACAACTTTTCTAAATACCACTGAAGTTCAAGAGTACCCCCAGAGAGATTTTTGTTCTTTCTTTTTTTTATTTTTTTTTTAAGATTTTTTATTTTATTTATACATACAAGCTGGGGTACGGGCCAGAGGCGTGGGGCGGCAAGAGGGTTCACCAGAGACAGAGTGGGAAGCAGAACAGGCAGATCAGAAGTACACTGCTGAGGGGAGCAGCGGGCGAGGCAGGAGAGTTCTGCCGCACCATGTGGGATTCTCCCCGGCCGGGCGTCGAACTCGCGTCGCCGCTGCCGACAGCTCCACAGCACAGCGCTCAACCGCTGCACCACCAGGGAGGCCCCCCCAGAGAGATTTTTGGAACACAAAACAAAGCAATAAAATGTGCACTAGGTACTGCAAATACAATTCCTTGTACACAGGAATTTAGTTCTTCATGTGAAAGGAAAAATTTGACAACAAAATTAATTTGTCATTTTTCTTATGTGAACAACCTCACTACTCAGGAGCTGTGTTCTCTTACATCTATAGCAAGCTTACATGACATTTTTACAATGACCTATTTTGAAGTTTTTGTGTAAGGACACAGAGAAGTGTTTTCTATGGTATCTCAATGGATATATTCAGCCAGTGCTGAGTTTAAAATCCAAGTGCACAATTGCCTATGTGTGGCTTAAAACAAATGGTTGTGTGTATGTGTGTATATGTTAACACAGGTCACTGTAAAGTTTGGGTCCTGGGGCAGGAGCCCCTTGCAATCTGAGTACATCACCTTTAGTGTCAATAAATCACCTTTAGTGTCATGAAATATCACAATGTTTAGTAAACTTCATTTTTAAGTCTCCATAATTGTTTTTATATTTATTTTCCTACACTTTGTTTGGTTTACTTTCTTCCTTTCCCAAGGATCAATCTTTTTCCTCAATTCTTTCCTTTTTATAGTTTCTTCCTCCCTTGTCCAAAGGTTTTATTTCTTCACATTTCCAAATATTGTATGCTAGATATTTTTTGAGGTCACCTGCATTCAAAACTTCCAGTTCTCTTTCACTAGGTCATTCTTCAAAGCAGCATGTGACTCTTTACTGTTTTCACAGTCCTAAAGCTTTCTTTGCAATACTCTCAGAATGTAATAACCTAGATCTATTTAGCCCTGAAGTCCTACACTACAATTGATCATCTTTCTCTAAGAATCACAGTATCTGAAAACCTCTAGTACATTTCCATTTCCATTGGTTTTGGCCTTAATTGGAGTAGATAATTTTAAGGATTTACTAGAGGACTATTTCATCATGCAAAAGGATTAAAATTTTTATTCCAAAAACTTAAAAACTTGGGTTTGCAACTGTTAAGAATTATAGATTCTATCTTCTGCCAGTCAATGAATCGACCCTCCTCATCTTAAGCTTAGTGTGCCTGTAGCCTCTGCAGATAACAAAAATCAATAGAGTCTTCTAATTATTTAAACTTCATGGTAGCTGATGTAACAAGAAAGCAAACATGATTCTCTGACTCTCAAAAATCCAATTCAAGAAACTGAAGAAAGTAGCAAAAATACAGTATTTGAAATTTTCTGTATAACACAGTCACTTATCCACGCTTCAGGCAAAATAGTTTTGCAAGGAAGCATGACCTGAGAAATTGTCATGTCTGGGTTCCCATTCTTTTTGTTTCAGGGATTCACAAGTCTTTATCATGTAGTTGCAAGTCATTGCAGAACTCTCTGGGCACTATGCTTCTAGTCCTAGAGTTATTTTACATAAATTCATTCATTTGTGTGAAATATTTAAAATTATTTGATTTGTTTTTTTGAATTTTATTATTTATTCTATTTTTCATTATAGTCTGAATTCTAACATTAATGCTTATTTATCATTCATCATTTGATATATTTACACTTCATATTCTAAAAATAAATTATAGTATATTAATTGATAGAGATCACAATAGATTAAATATGATAGGAATAATAATACATAAATAAGTACATGTATTAGATCAGAGTAAACACATATAGATACTTTCTAGGCATTTTATGTAAAATACAGAAATAATGGAATACAATCCAAATGAAAAAATAATATTTTACTACTATAATAGAGTCACTAAAATAGAATATACCAATATCCCAGTTAGGGATTGTAAGAAAAGCATGGTCTTTGAGAAAGAAAGCTGCAGAAAATTATCCTTAATGAACACAGGGGCAAAATTTCTCAGCAAAATAAAAGCAACTAAACTGAACCTTATATTAAAGAATCCAATATCATGACCAAGACGTACTTATTCCAGGAATGCAAGGATGATTTAACATATACAAATCAATCAATGTAATTCAGAATATAAAAAAAAACAAAAAAAATCATATGATCATTTCAATAGAAGCAAAGAAGGCATTTGTCAAGATTTAACAACCATTTGTGTTAAAAATTTTAGTAAAATAGGGATAAAGGAACATATCGTAACATCCATAAATGTCAAATCCACAGCTTGCATCATACTGAACGCTGAGAAACTGAAAACTTTCCCTCTAAGACCAGGCACATGAGGATATCCACTAAGCACGCTTGTTCCACATAGTATTGGAGGTTCTAGCTTTAGTAATTAATCAAGAGAAAGATAATAAAACATCCAAATTGAAAAAGCAGAAGTAAAGTTATCACTATTTGCAGATGGCATGATAATATACATAGAAAACATTGAAGAATTCACTAAAAATTATTAGAAACAATAAATCAGTACAGTAAATTGGTAGCATACAAAATCAACATATAAAATGTTACATTCCTACATGCAAATATGGACTGGAAATGAAAGAAATCAAGAACAGATTTCCAAGAGACATAGGGCAAAATGTTATTAGAGGAGGTTCCATGTGTCACTCCCAAGGGGATAATTAAATGTGGTCTCAAGAGGCACTGAACTCAGTAGATCCTGCGACTTGGGGTGAAACTGGAGCAGCCCCTGCATATCAGAGACCAATACTAACCATGACAAAAGGGAAACTGAGAAAAATCAACTTGTACAATAAAAGGTGGGTAAAGAAAGTCACTTGGAGATTGCAGATGGAGTGGGAACCAGTAAAATATGTCTGCACTCCAGACTTTTTCCAGTGGACCTGGGGAGAGGTAATGGGTGTGAATTTGGGAGAGATGTGGGGACATATTGGTGTGAGTTAGGCAGGTAAAGTTCTCAGTCAAAAAGAGAGAGAGGAGCATTGTTGCCTCTCCCCTACGACCTCTGAAACCTGATCCTCTGAAGAAATGCTGCAAGCCTGGCCTGAATACTGTAGTCCTAGTCTGGAAACTCAGAGAGGACTATCAGCAAACCCATAAACTAAAGCCATCTCTCTATACCACTTTTAGCTAGTGACTGGACCCATCCATGGCATTCATTCAACCCCTGATTCATCAGTTGCAGTTAATTTATCCCCAAAATTCAATGTGATTTTTTTGAATTTCTGTAACATTAGGAAATTTAAGTAAATAGCACTGTCAAAAGCTATAAAGTGGGGCAATAGAAAAATACAACACATAGTATCTTGAGCCTTCAAATGAGTCCTCAAGAGAGAGTGAACAAATCTTTAGAATCCAATGACAAAGACTTGTAAAGTTTTTTCTTCCTGTCAGAGAAAATTTAAAATTGTCATGCTAAAGAAATTCAAAGAAGTGGAAGAAAACCCAGAAATGATGATCAAAGATATACAAGAAAACTCAGAAGAAGATAAAAATTGAATCTTTAAATATGAACAAAAAAAATGAAGGTTGTAAAACAGTTTAATAGAAGATAAAAAATTCTGGAGAAAGCTATGGAAGTAGAATAGGCCAAATGGAAGATGAATCATTGACCTTGAATGTGGTAATGCACAAAGAATCTAGGTGGGAGAAGAAAGAGAAATATGAAAATAAAAATAATGAAGAAACATTTTGAGAATTATCTGACTCCATGTGGAAAGGAAATAAAAGAATAATGCATAAGAGGAAGAGAGATGAAAGGGGACAGATAACTTATTCAAAGTAATAATAGAGAAAAACTTCCCAAGCTTGGAGGGAGAACTCAATTACCCATTCATGAAGCTGAAAGAAATCTGGTTACCTAAAGGTAATGAGATCTACACCAGTACACATTGTAGCAAAGCTTTCAAGAGCTTAAGATGAAGAAAATTGAAGCTGGCTATGGGAAAATCAGATAATCGTTTTGTGTCCAGCCACAAAGCCCATATCAGGATTACATCTGACTTCTCTAAGGAAATACTCTGGGCAAGAAGAAAATGAAATGATGTATTTAAAAGAGTTAAAGATAGAAATAGCCACCTATGATTTATCATACAAGACTTCATTCAGATACAGGAAAAAATTAAGGTATTCTCAGACAAAAAGATCTAGAGGAATTTTTAAACACCAGATCTTCCCATCAATAAATGTTGCAAGGAGTCTTCTTATCTAAATCAAAGTGTTGAAAATCCACACACAACAACAAGAACAACAACAACAACAAAACAAACTAGATAGAACCAGAAAACTAAGAACAAAATGGCCAAAGCAGACCTACATATATCCATAATAGCCCTTAATGTAAATGGACTGAATTCACCAGTTGGTAGGCAGAAAGTGCCTCGTTTGATGAGAAAATGGAATCCAACTCTTTAAGAACCCAGAAAATGCAACTGAGCTCCAAACATTAACATAGACTGAGAAAGGGGTTGGAAAACAATCCTAAAAGTAAATGGAACACAAAGGAAGGCAGGGGTAGTCATACTTCTATCAGAGAAACTAGATTTCTAACTTAAAAGGGTAACAAGAGACAGTATATAATGGCAAAGGAAACAATACATCATTTAGACATTATAGTCAAAATAAATATTCAACAAATGAAAGAATATCAAAATGTAAGAGGCACTTAAATCTAAAAATAGACGTTAGTAGCAACACAATAGTGGCTGGGCACTTAAACATGCTTCTTTCTCCAAAGGGCAGATCTACTACACAGAAAATAAGCAAACAATAGCTTAAATAAAGAGCCAAACCACATAGACTATGAATAATTAGTCTATGGCAAAGTATCCAAAAGTATAAAATCGAAGGCCTCCCTGGTACCGTAATGGTTAAGACTCAGAGCTAATACCATAAAGGCCTACTGCGACAGTTCCATCCCCAGCCAGGGAGCTAATCCACGTATGGCACAGCAGACCTCTCCTGTCTAGCCCGCTGCTCCCCTTAGCAGTGTATTTCAGTAGACCTGCCCATTCTGCTCCTCACTCTGTCTGTTGAATCCTCTTACTTCCCCCACCCCACCTCTGATCTGTACCCCAATTCTTCTATGCAAAAATAAAAAAATAAAAAATATTTTAAAAAATATATAGAATGGAGAAATTCTTTTCAACAAATGGTGGTTGTAAAGTTTTATAGCCACATGCAGAAAAATGAAACAAGACCACTCTTTCACACAATACATAAAAATTAACTCAAAATAGAGAAGATATTTGAATATAATACTGGAAACCATAAAATAAATAAATAAATAAAATATAACAGGCAAAACACTTCATGATATTATCTTCAGGAGGTGTCTGGTGACTGGACCTCAAAAGCTAGGTAAACAATAGCAAAAATAAACACATGTGGCTATATCAAGCTAAAAATCTACACTGCAAAAGAAGTTATCATTAAAACAAAAAGACATCATGGGAGAAAATTTCTATGCATCATATATTTGACAAGGTGCTAAGATCTATGATCTACAAAGAAGCCATAAACTCAAAAAAGAGAAAACAAAGAACATAATCAAAAATAGGCAAAAGAGCTAAATGGACATTTTTTTTCAAGGAAGTAATGTAAATGGCCAAAACGCACATTAAAAAAAAAATTTCATGATCACTTATTATTAGGAAAATGTAAATCAAAACTACAATAAGATACCACACATGCTAGGGAGGATGATCCATAAACAAAAACTGGGAACAAGAAATGCTGGTGATGGTGTGGAAATAAAGAAGCTCTTATAAAGAAGCCTTCTTTGTGGGACTGTAGACTGGAAAACAGTATGGAAGTTCTTCAAAATATTAAATATGAATCTGCCACATGATCCAGCAATTTCATTCCTTGGTACCGACTGAAGAATACAAAATCACTAATTCGGCACTACTTACAAAAGTCAAGTTATGGGAGCAATCTAAACAACCAAAGACAGAGGAATGAATTAAGAGGTGGTATATAAAAACAGTGGAATAGTACTAGCTATGCAAAAAAATGATGAATTCCTGCCATTTGCATTAACATGAATGGAGATGGAAGGGATCATGTTAAATTGAAACAAACATAAAAGACAAAGAAAAACACCAGTGGTTTCACTTAAATGTAGAGGCATAAAAAATATAGAGAGAAACAAAACAAAGAAACTGCCAAAAGAAAACAAACCCTAGAAATATGACTGCAGAATTGGGGCGGCTAGATGGGGAGGAAGAGTGGGAGTACTAATAAAAATGATGGGGGGGCAAAAAGGTCTGCACTAAAGGACTAAGAGGTTTTGACAGTGGGCGTTGTGTGGTAACATACATCTGAGGAAGTTTGAACCTATTTTACTAAATCATACACAGTGTTGTAAATTGATGTTAACTCAACAAAGAAAAATATACAATAATGAACTTAATAATGCATATTGTCTAGCATTTGATTCTTTCAAATGATTAAAGAAGCTGATAATTCAGGGCCTCCCTAGTGGCAGAGCGGTTGAGCTCTGTGCTTTGGAGCTGTCGGCAGCGCGTGATGCAAGTTCACGCCCAGCCGGGGAGAATCCCACATGGTGCTGCAGACCTCTCCTGCCTCGCCTGCTGCTCCCCTCAGCAGTGTATTTCTGATCTGCCTGTTCTGCTCCCCACTCTGTCTCTGCTGAGCCCTCTCTCTCTGCCCCATGCCTCTGGCCTGTACCCCAGCTTGTATGTATAAATAAATCTTTAAAAAAAAAAAAGAAGCCTGATAATTCAGATGTCATCTTAAAATCTTTACAGAATATTTGCAAAATATAATTCTCAAACATTCTGTTGACAAGACACAATTCATATGTGCAATAGACCATTGTGCATTGTTTTATTCTCAGTGTGGATAAAACTGACAAGTACATTCTAGTGACACTAGAGAACTTAAGGTCGTTCATAGCATATCATTTGAAAACAATTTTCCCATTCACCAATATCCCCAAATACACTCTAAAATAAGTGATATTGCAATTCTATTGATGTGCTTCAAATATGTTTTTGAAAAAGCAATGATTGGAAATGCTAAATATTTAAAATTTCAAATATTTAAATAAAGTTGACCCAAGTTTGAATTTGGTTCTGATACATCTTAACAGTGACTCTTAGAAGCATCGGGTAATGTGATCTTATTATTACTGATAAAACGAGGGTAGAATTCAAGTGTCCTAATAAATCACTTATTAGAAAATATGCTTGCCTCATAGAAAGTCAAATATAGTTTTGTAAATAGCTGCTTTACAATTCCTGTAGTTTAACAGAGACTTGATTTACATTGGTTATCTGGATTCAATGACTCGGTCTCATCTTGAAAGAAATTCGTTTATTACATGCATTAGAGATTACATTGACATAAATGTTTATAACTACATCTCTTAAGAAAGATATGTGAAATTAAACATTTAAGAACTTTTGTTTTTGCATCAGGGAATGTATGTGGGCAGTGTTCCCTTTAGGGCCTTAATTATTCATTTAAAGGAAGAGAAACATAAGATAAAACTTTTAGATCCTGAATAGCAGTTTCTATATTATGGCTATGTACTGTCAATTACAGGCATGTAATATAGTCTCAAAGAAATCTTCTAACTTTTCTGATATCCTCCTATGTTACAGTGGAGACTTTCATATTGAATTTTAGGCAGATATATTGCTCTGATGAAAAAAAATGTTGGTTTGAATACAGTACAAGCCTGGATTTTACACTAGTACTTTCACCAATTATACTGGTCAACAAATTTTTACAAAAGTCAATTTATTACAGGGCCTCCCCGGTGGCGCAGCGGTTAAGCGCTGCGCTATGGAGCTGTCGGCAGCGGCGACGCGAGTTCGACGCCCGGCCAGGGAGAATCCCACATGGCGTGGCAGACCTCTCCTGCCTCGCCCGCTGCTCCCCTCAGCAGTGTATTCCTGATCTGCCTGTTCTCTGCTCCCCACTCTATCTCTGGTGAACCCTCTCACCGCCCAACACCTCTGGCCTGTACCCCAGCTTGTATGTATAAATAAAAAATAAATCTTAAAAAAAAAAATTAAAAAAAAAAAAGTCAATTTATTACAGATTACAAAAAAAAGTAGAGCCAAAATTAGAATTCTACTGTCATATTTGTGTTCAGCACATACAAATTGATAGGAAATGACTAATTGTATTTCAGTAACATGACTTTTGTAAAAAAAAAAAAGTCATGTTACTGAAATAAAGTTAGTCATTTCCTATCAATTTGTATGTGCGCAACATGAATATGACAAATTCTAATTTTGGCTCTAGTTTTTTTGTAATCTGTAATAAATTGATGTTTACATCACAAAATGCATGCCAATAGTAATAGGACTATAGTTAATACCTGTAAAAAATCAAGTCATGGACTACTTAGATTTCTTCGCTTGTGTCTTGTACAGCTGTTCAGGAATAAAATAGATGGAAGACAGTTTCCATTGTGCAAAAGCACAGCATTAAGAATCAGTTTCGAAGAGTCTACAAATAGTGCCTGTTCTTGTGGGTCATGAGTGATTTCTAAGGCATTCATGAGACACTCATAGCGGAACAGAATACCAGAGTACTTTTCTTTCTGAAAAAAGGCTCCAACTGCTGGTGGTGCAATTTTAACATCTTCTTCTAGACGATTCCATTGTTGGAGTCTTGATCCTAGCAATTCTGCCTTGTTATTGGATAAATCCAAATCATGAACCAGGTCATTGAGTTCTTCCTTTGTTAGTCTGTGTGGGGTTGATGATGCACCACAGTGAAAATCTGTATCACTGCATGCTGATGGAACAGGAGAAGAACAGGTCGGCTCACCATTGTCCTCATCAGATGAATCAAGAGAATATTCTGCTGGAGGTTCTGGATTAGGAAGTCCTTCACCATGTGGAACTGGTCTCAGTGCAGATGGAATGTTTGGGTAGACTATTCTTGACTTCTTTTGCTTCATTTTTCCACCGGAAAGGGGAGGAGCCAAGCAGAAGTAACCGTCTCTTATGTGGCTGCTTGGCTTTCTCCACACCATGGGGACTGCAAATGGCATTGATGGTCTTTTGCCATTGAACCACTGTGAAAGCTGTGTGGTACATGTAGCACAGCATATATGCAGGGCCAAGGCTTGTCTTGGTCACCAACCTTGCATCTGAAGTAAAGATGATAAGCCTTCTTCACTTGAGAAGTGATACTTTTCTTCTGATTGGCAAATGTCACTTCCCTACAAATACAGCAGAAATTGGCCATGCTCTTAACACACTTTTGAGGCATTACTGTTCTGTATTGTGCCTAAATGGATAAAGTAATGACAGTTCTATGGAACTGTAGCTTAAACTGTCTGGCACAAAGTCTGAAATATTTTCAATGCTCAACCTTTCTGACAGGGCTTTATAGAGTGCACTGCTTACCTCAGCTTACTTCAGCAGCTGCCTGGCAATAGTATTGCATCGCATCAGAAAATGATGCAATCAACTCTGGATGATGTGTGCATGATGGTTTATGCAATGTGATGCAATATTACAGCATTCAAGGCTGATTTAGGATGTTGTTGTAGTCCTACTGGCTAAATTTACACAGTGAAACATATCAAATGAATTATATGAAATATCTTCAAAACGAGAGATAGTAAAAAATTTTCATGGCTATATTTATGTCCAGCACACCAACATTCTACAGATTAGGGACTTTTTAAGTCAGTAAGGATCTCACTGTTGACCACTATTATTAGTTTCACACCTTTGGGGAATAAAAAACTATATTTCCCCTTTTCTAAATTGAGATTATCAATATCAGCATTGCTATATTGTTTAGTGTTAAGTAAGATTCAAAGAGTGGTAGTTATTTTTGCTGTAATTACTATTACTAAAAGTATTATTATTATAGAGAGGAAAATTGAAAAAAGCAAACAGCAAATAACTAAAACAATATGTCTGCTAACTGGAAAATGCACTGAAACACAAGTAGAAAATATTGTTGCTAGCTTTGGCTCCAAGTAGAATTTTTAGGTTCATTCAATGACTCTGAAGAAATCAATTATATTGCGGTTTCATTTTGGTTTTTCATTTGTAAGGTAGTATGATACTATTTTGAGCCCTCAACTCATTAAGTTGTTATGATAGTCAGATAACGTAAGTGAAGTTATGCTGACAGTTATCTATGCTAATGATACATCATCTCAAGTAGAAAAATGATTAGGATTGATATGAAACCAGTTATATTATCAGTATTTCAAAATTTTGAAATAGTATACAAAGAGAGGGAAACATAATGTAACATATAATGTATTAAGTTGTAATAATAAACTTAGAAGAACATTCGGAAATACAGAGTATTACTGTAGTAACTCTCTGCTTGCTGGGTCTCCATCATGCCTTCTGTATCTACTGGTAACTAGATATAAAAAGTAGCACAATTTTGATTCTATGCTTATTGTTATCTTGTTTACCACTATTTATTTACCACTATTAATATTTACCACTATTAATAATATATTTCTTAAAATATATAGAAATGATACCACACTTGGGACATTTTTCTGTGACTAACAAAATGTAGTTTAATGCCTATAATTTGCATATCATAAAATTCACCCATTTAAATTGTACAATTTAATAGTTTTTACTATACTCACAAATATGTGCAATCATCGATTTGATGTAATTTTATAATGAATTAAGCAGGCCCAAAGACCATGTTGTACTAATTAGCAGTTATTCCCTACTCCCCCTTGGAACCACTAAACTTTTGCAATCACCAATTGACTTCTATGTGTCTTGCTTTTTACTAATCATTATAACTCTGACGTTTACTTGATGTCAGTTTATGTTGATGTAAGTAACGTCAGTTTATTCTCATTGTTGATTATTTTTTGGTCTGCTTATATCTGTAAGCTAGTAGGAGAGATATATTAAACTTTCCACATATAATGGTATATGTTTCAATTTTGAATCCATGTTATTAAGGACATACACATTTAGTATGATTGGATTCTTGGTGATACGAAATTTTTGTTTTCATGTGATATCCAATATCTCGAAGTACTTTGTGCTTCAAAGCCTCATTCATCTGCCACACAAACTTTTTTCTGACCAGTGTCTGTACAATTGGTTCTTGAATAACATCATTTCATTCAGTGCCTTATAGTTATAACACTGCTCTTAGGAAAATAAAGCAATCCCTTTCTGGCCTGGGAACACTGTTGCTGTGGAGTTTATGTTTTACCTGGGGTTTCTCCCAAATTCCAAACATGTACACATGAGTTTCACTTGTGTGTTTCAATTATGTGTTACTTGTGTGTTTCAATTGTGTGTTACTTTAGTTTGAGTGAGTGTAAGTTCCCTCAATAGAAGGGTGTTCTACTCAGGGTTGGTTTTGGCCTTGTGCAAGGAGCTGCTGTGGACAAGCTCTGGGCACCCTTGACCTTGATTTTGAATAAGTAGGTTTGAAAATGAATGAATTTGTGCACACAATTGTTTAACATTGAATTCAAGTTTTGGGACACAGAGTCCGAAGATCCCAGGAGGGCTCTTTCTTAGTTTTCAGTGATGAAAGAATTCAACGTCCAGACCAAAGTTACAGAAAAACAAAAGATTTATTGATAGGTAAGAAGCTTAGGGAAGCTATCTGAGCAGAGAGGGCTCCTGAGTGGGTAGCTGCTGAGGGGGCAAGAAGCAGGTGTTTATATAGATATTATGGGCAAAGACAGGGGTTTTGGTCCTTGGGTGTCTCGCATCCATGTTCTGTCTCTTGCTGATTGGCTGGGCCTGTAGGGCCTCTTAGTCAACTGAAGTCCATTGAGTTTGCAGGGTTGTTCTAGGCTATGGAGGCCCACTGATTCTGCCCACATTACTTTTCCAAAACTAGCTTTTGTCTATTGCTTTACCATTGTGGTATTTTGTTACTATTCTGACATTCTGCTCTTTACTGGGTTGGGGAGAGTATACCCTCCTGGTCTACAATTGTTCTGCAATCAGACTGATAAAAGAAACTAGGGCATGAGGGATCACCCTCTTGGTTCCAACTGATTGTTTCTCAATCAGGCTAATAAATGGAGTTGGAGACTTGGAGAACCCTGTTCCTAACTGATTGCCGGTATCCATTTCCTAGCATCCTCCTTCAATATTACATGTGTTTTGGGTCTTTGTTTAGAAGTAACACTTTGTTTTAGGCACTCAATGCTTATCAATATCAATAGTCTATGGCAAAATTAGTTTTATTATATGGAACACAGAGAAATAAGACAGAGAGTTACATAGGACCAAATCTATAGCAAACCCTACTAGTCTCTCTGTAGACCTGAGGGGAAGGTACAGAGCAAGGTGTGGAGGGGGCCCAATGGAGTACAGTGGAGGAGTATGGGAAGAGAAATGTGGGTGAGAGACATGTGGAAAGTCTGTGTCTGTCCCTCGGCAGAGGCAGTAGTAGCCATTCTCTTGACCTCATGGTGGATTATGTGATACATTTTGAATTTCAGGTCTCCATTTCTTCTCCATTTCCATATTAGCTTTCTATGAGCTGCTTAACCCCTTTCTTGAGATTTCCCACCAAAAAGTGTCTGAGACTTGTAGCAAGCTTTCAGATATCAGCTGCCTGTGTTGAGTTGACCTTATTTGACCAGGGATAGGCAATTTTTGGAATTTTATTGGGACATTGTTATTTGAAATTCTTTTCTGTCTCTCTCTGCACAATGATTTAAGAATTTTCACACTGAGTCTGTTTCTTTGCTCTATACATTCGATGTCTGGGTCCTTTTAGAATGTGCAGACTAACCAGTTTCAGGTCCTTGAGTACCCCTTGGTCACATGGTAGTACTTCTTGTGACTTTGTTGTGCCTCTTATAATGACCATATTTGCCTGGTAATATCAAATATTGAAAAACATTTTTTAGAGAGAATTTGAGAATAGAAATTTGTTTATTTTTAAAATTTATTTATGCATACAAGAACTGGGATGTAGGCCAGAGATGTGGGGGTGAGAGGATTCACCAGAGACAGAGTGGGGAGCAGAAAAGGTGGATCTACTGAAATACACTGCCGAGGGGAGCAGTGGGCAAGACAGGAGAGGACTGCTGTGCAATGTGTGTTAGTTCCCTGGCCTGGAGTTCAGACTCAGGCCACAGTGGCTGGCAATAGCTTGATAGAGCTGAGACTAACCGCTCTGCAACCAGGGAAGCCCAAGAATAGAAATTTAATCAACTTGTAGTTGTATACATGAGGGTGTGTGGATTTACGTGTATTTATGTTTAATTTTATGACTTGGTTTATTGGTTAAAGTGGTCAATAGGCCACTATTGTATTCTTTTGGGTGTAAAATATGCTAAATGTTGCTGAGAATATTTTTATAGTTCAGCAAAGCAGGTGTTTAATCAAGGGAGAACTAATGGTATTAGTTTAGTTCATTTATTTCACAATTTAATCTGAAAATTTAATCTGAAATCCTGAACATAAATGTTTCACAAACTGGAAGCAACATAATTTCTACTATTTTCCTATAAACCATGGGCCAGTACAAAGAAACAAATTTAAGTTCTGTAGATAACTTTCTAGAGAGAAAATGTGTGAGTGCTGGAGGCCAAATATGTTTTATTAATATGTATGTTTGACTATATGCTATTTTAAGCTACTGTTTCCAGACATCTGAGCAAAACCCAGTCTGTAAAGAACAAAAGTTTCAGAAAGCATGCTGGAATATACACTTGTCAAGAAATTCAATTAAGAATCATTTTCTAAGGAATTTGACTCTGCATTTCTTCACTAATGAAATATCAATAAAAAAGTATAATAGAGGTAGACAGAACTGAGTTAGAGCATGAAGCCATCTTTTTAGCTCTTTGAGCATTTCTATTTTTTCCACATCTGTAAAATGGAGATCTTTTGGGGTCCAAGGCCAGTTTCTGATAGGGTAGGAGTTTCCTTTTGTCAACAAACTTTGATCCTGTTACGAGCTGGAGGTCCTATAATTTAACTCAATTCTTTTTTTTTTAAGATTTATTTTAATTTTTTTATGCATACAAGAACTGGGGTGTAGGCCAAAGGTGTGGGGCATGAGAGGATTCACCAGATACAGAGTGGGGAGCAGAACAGGTGGATTGACTGAAATACACTGCTGAGGGGAGCAGTGGGTGAGGCAGGAGAGGTCTTCTGCTCCATGTGGGTTATCTCCCTGGCCAGAGATGGAACTCATGCTGCAGTGGCTGGTGATAGCTTGATAGTGCTGAGACTTTAACCCCTGCGGCACAAGGGAGGACCCCTAATTTAATTCAATTCTGATAATAGCTATCTGGAGACAATGTGAAATCCCACAGGTTCAAGGTTCAATCTCCCAAAACAGCTACTCTTCCACCTCAAATGTCAATTGCAACCTCAGTTGTTACCTGTGCTTTTAACCAACAGACTGTAAATCAAAGGCTCCCACACTACCTCCTTCTTGTGTTCAATTAATTTGGTAGAGTGCTTCACAGAACTCAGAGAAACATTTTAGTTACTAGATTGCTGATTTATCATAAAAGAATATAATTCAGGAAAAGCCAAATGGAAGAAGCGGGCAAGGTTTGTAGAAAGGGGCAGAGAGCTTTCAGGTATACCGCCATTCTCCAGATAGCTATGAGTTCATCAACCTGAAAACTTTCCAAACCCTGTCCATTTGGGTTTTAATGGAAGTTTTATTACACAGGCTAGCTTTAGTTAATCACTGGTCAATTTATAAAAGCTACCCCATTAATATAATGCCTTTACCCCTACTGTCATTTAGGAAGTTTCAAGTGTTTTAAAAAATCTGTGCTAAATATTGTGTTGAATACCAAATTCATTTTTCTTATAATAAATCATGATATCACAGGAGACTATAGAAGTACTTATGTTTCACATTTGGGATTTTTTTTTGAAAAAGAATATTCCTTTCATTATTATTTTATTACTAAAATATTGAATATTAATTCCGTATCAAACATGCTAAGAAATGCATGTCTTGGATTTGTTAAAGAAAAAAATTCTCAATTTAGAGATCTAATTCGTCTTTTAAAATAATTCATGAATTCAGCAGGTCCTGTCTATATACTGCAAATGTTTATACAAAATGAAATATATTTATAGAAAGAAAGAAGGTGGAACAAAGTTATTAGATAAAGATTATTTCAAGTAAAGACTTCTACCCTCAGGGACAGGCAGAGTATTTTATCATGCAGAATACCTCAGGGAGTGGTGATTTGAAAACTCAGATTGAGTGGTTTCTGATTATACTTTGGAAGAGGTTGAAACTACAGTGAAACAAGTCTAGGTGGGGGCTCAACAAGAACAACTCCTTTTGGGGCCTTTTTACCTATTTTTAACCTCACACAAATTTGTGGGTATGTACGATTACACTGGTCAACAAATTTTTACAAAAGTCATGTTACTGGAATAAAATTAGTCATTTCCTATCAATTTGTATGTGCTCAACAAAAATAGAAAGTCAAATTCTAATTTGGCTCTAGTTTTTTTTTTTGTAATCTGCAATAAAGTGATGTTTACATCACGAAATGCAAGCCAATAGTAATAGGCCTACGGTTAATACCTGTAAAAAATCAAGTCATAGACTACTTCTTAGATTTCTTAGCTTGACTCTTGTACAGCTATTCTATTCCTTGTACAGGAATAGAATAGATGGAAGACGGTTTCCATTGTGCAAAAGCTCAGCCTTAAGAATCAGTTTCGAAGAGTCTAGAAATAATGTCCTTTCTTGTGGGTCATGAGTGATTTCTAAGGCATTCATGAGGCCCTCATATCGGAACAGAATACCAGAGTACTTTCCTTTTTGAAGAAAGGCTCCAACTGCTGCTGGCGCTTTCACTCTAAAGTAATTGTGACATCTTCTAGAAGATTCCATTGTTGGAGTCTTGATCCTAGCAATTCTGCCTAGTTCTTGAATAAGTCCAAATCACGAACCAGGTCATATAGTTCTTCCTGTGTTAGTCTGTGTGGGATTGATGATGCACCACAGTGAAAATCTGGATCACTGCATGCTGATGGAACAGGAGAAGAACAGGTCAGGTCACCCTCGTTCTCATCAGATAAATCAAGAGAATATTCTGCTGGAGGTTCTGGATTAGGAAGTCCTTCATCATGTGGAACTGGTCTCAGTGCAGACGGAATGTTTGGGTAGACTATTCTCGACTTCTTTTGCTTCATTATTCCACTGGAAAGAGGAGGAAGCAAGCAAAATTAACAGTCTTTTATGTGGTTGCTTGGCTCTCTCCACACCATGGGGACTGCAAATGGCATTGATGGTCTTTTGCCATTGAACCACTGTGAAAGCTGTGTGGTACATGTAGCAAAGCATATATGCAGGGATCAAGGCTTGTCTTGGTCACCAACCTTGCATCTGAAGTAAAGATGATAAGCCTTCTTCACTTGAGAAGTGATACTTTTCTTCTGATTGGCAAATGTCACTTCCCTACAAATACAGCAGAAATTGGCCATGCTATTAAAGCATTTTCGAGGCATTACTGTTCTGTATTGTGCCTAAATGGATAAAGAAATGACAGTTCTATGGAACAGTAGCTTAAACTGTCTGGCACAAAGTCTGAAATATTTTCAAGGCTCAACCTTTCTGACAGGGCTTTATAGAATGCACTCTTATCTCAGCTTACTTCAGCAGACGCCTGGCAGTAGTATTGCATTGTGTCAGAAAATGATGCAATCAACTCTGGATGATGTGTGCATGATGGTATTATGCAACGCGGTGCAATATTACGGCATTCAAGGCTGATTTAGGATGTTATTGCAGTGCTTATCCGCTTCACTACAAGGGAGGCCCAGATTCTTTATTTTCAATTGTTTAATGAAGAGGAAATTTTGATTTCTTCACATTTCAAACTCATCATGTAAAAACCTAATTCATTATCTTTCCTCAAAAAACTACTTTGGCTAAAATATCACTGTCTCTTTAATTATTACAGTTTTGATGTAGGGGTAGAGAGAAAAGGAAAGGACCACACATAATATAGAAATCTGCATACACACACATAACACAGGGTGTACATTCACACTATATGGCTAATGATCTGTTTTATTTAAGCTAAAACCTTTGCTTTGAACTGAGATTCTTGCTCTGTTGATGCCTGAATAAGTACTAGATGTTGATGTCATCAGAAATTAACCAGGATCAGCAGGCCAGGATGAACCAGGGTCAAGATAACTGGGAGGCTGATAGCAAGTTCTAGGGGCTAAGTGTGACAAATACCAGGAACATTAACTGTGACACTGTGACATGCTATTTGCTTATTGTGACGGGCAGGTTGTTTTGGATGAGCTACCAAATATGAGATATGACGTGATTTGCTGAACCAGGAATCGTGGGCTGCTGTAACAAAGAATTTATTTATTTATTTATTTTATTATTTTTTTTTAAAGATTTATTTATTTATACATACAAGCTGGGGTACAGGCCAGAGGTGTGGGGCGGCGAGAGGGTTCACCAGGAACAGAACAGGGAGTAGAACAGGCAGATCAGAAATACACTGCTGAGGGGAGCAGTGGGCGAGGCAGGAGAGGTCTGCTACACCATGTGGGATTCTCCCCGGCTGGGCATCGAACTCTCATCGCTGCTTCCGACAGCTCCACAGCGCAGCGCTTAACTGCTGTGCCACCAGGGAGGCCCTGTAACAAAGAATTTAAAGACCCCATCCAAATAGCAGTAAGCAACCAGATGGAAGTTTATTTAAAGATACAGGCCAGCTCCTGGGAGCAAAGCCTCAAGGGTTAAAGAAATAGGCTGACTCCTGCCAGTGTGAGCAGGCCTGAGATTAATGTAAGATACATAAAAGTGTAGCTTCCGTACAGGAGGGAGCTCAAATGGGTTGCTGCTGGTGCAAACAACTTGGAGGTTCTTTTAGTTATGCTGGTATTTTGGGTCTAAAGATGAGCCGTGGTGATCGTTAGTTTCTTGATTGGTCAGCCTTGGCTAGTATCCTTACAGATGAACCGGTAATAGTTGTCCTGGGCTTTTTCCTTGATACTGACTTTTCTCTCGTTATTCTCCCTAGGTCCCAGCCCTTATCCCTCCTATTATGTCTCCCAGAGCCCCTGTCCCTACCCCCACTGGAGTGCCAGCAGGGTACAGGGCAGGTTCCCTATGATTCAGGCAGACGGGTCAGTGAGGAGCTCTGGAGCCCTCAGTGGCTTTTTAGGCTTTTAATGATCTTTTTGCAATGAGGTAACCGGACACAGGGCAGGCAAGGGGGCTGGGGGGTCAGGAGGCTGGCAGGCCTCCTAGGCCCTGGCGAATCTTCACTTTCTCTGGGCTCTGTGCTGCTGCTGCTGCTTCTCTTCTTATTCTGCCGCTTTTGTCACGCCCCTGTGCTCTTCTGTCACGCTCTCCTTCAGTGTCTCTCTAGGCCCAGGTGCGCCCACTCACGCACGCCGCACCCTACTCCAGGTGCTGCCATCAGGCATGTGTGCAGGACTGCAGGTGTCCATCATTAATACTAATGGGGGTAGGTCGGGAAATCCCGACACCTTTCATTTACCCTACACCCCTCATTATTACTATCTGTCTTTGTTTAATGCAATATGAAAAGGCCAACTCAAGATTTTGAATCGAGGTTTTGGGAGCAGGTCCAGAGCTCTGGGGCCATAGGCAGACTTTTTCTTAGTTCTTGTCTCCCATGAGGAAAGAATTCAAGGTCAATACCAAAGTTACATAAAAGCAAGAGCTTTATTGATAAATAAGAGTAAGACCAGGTATTGATAAGTAAAAAGGACAGGAAATCATTCCAACTGGAGAGGGGTCCTGTAGGGTAAATGAAAGAACGACCAGGATTTTCTGCTCTCCCATCATGATAGACCCCTGTGGTCCTGCATGCATGCCTGATGGTGGCACCTGGAATAGGGCGTGGGCATGTGTGAGTGGGCACAGCTGGGCCTGGAGAGACTGCGCATATAGGACGGCAGGAGCAGCAGGAGCAGCGGCAGCAGCAGAAGAGAGCGGAGGCGGAGGGCCGTGCAGGGCGCAGCAGAGAGGCCATGAGGGGAGGCCGGAGAGCCCAGAAAGAGTAAAGACTTGCTGTGGGCTGTGGGTTCTGTCAGCCTCCTGGCCCCCCCAGCCCTGTACCTAGTTGCCTCACTACAAATGATCATTAAAAGCCTGAAAAAAACACTGAGGGCTCCAGGACTTCTCTTTTACAAGACTGCCCAGCTCCATAGAAAACCTGCTCCTGTGTTCATCTTGTCACTACATGTCCTAAGTGGGTTGCCACTGAGGTGGCAAGAAGTAGGTGCTTATATAGGTACAGTGGGCAAGGCCTGAGGGTTTGGTTGTTGGGTATTTCTGTGCTGTGTCTCTTGCTGATTGGCTAGTCCCGGGTCTCCTAGGCTACCCAGGCTCACTGAATTTGTCCACATCACCTGGCCTACTTTCCTGAAGCTAGCGTTGGTGTACTAAATTCTGAAAACAGACTGATAAATGGACCCAGGGCACCTGGTCCTGGGGGTGGGGGGCCAGGTGGGGATGGTGCCCTCCTGGTTCCAACTGAGTGCTTTTCAATCAGGCTGATAAATGGATCTAAGGGCTTAGGGCCCCCTGTTCTTAACTGACTGCCTAGACCCATTTCATAACTTCCTTCTTCAGTGAGATGTCAAAATGGTTTCTTCAGGGATTTTATACCTGCTATTCTCTCAGATCAGCTTCCAGATTTCTGAAAAATTAAAGAACTTACAGGTTCAATTTCTGTATCTGCTTACCAGCTTCTATAATGACACCTGACACCAAGAACCCATGCTATTCTGGTAACATTTTGAGGCCTAAAATTATTTTACTCTTTGTAATGCCAGCCTGGCACCAGGGCAGGTTCCCATGATTCATGCAGATGGGCAAGAACGAGTTCTGGAGCCCTCAGTGACTTTGGCAGGCTTTTAATAATCTTTTGTAACAAGGCAGGTAGGGTGGCCGGGGTGGGGAGAGGGGTGGCAGGAGGCCAGGGGCCTGCCGGCCTCTTAGACCCGGCACATCTTCACTTTCTCGGGGTTCTCTGCTGCTACCACTTCTGTTTCCTGCCGCTTCTGTTGTGCTGCTCTCTCACCACTGCTGCTGCACTCTTCTTCCTCATGCTCTCTGCATCTCTGCCTCATGCACACGCACGCTACACCACGCTACGCCACGCCCTTCTTCAGGTGCCTGCCATCAGTCACGCACGGGCCTACAGGGACCCATCACCGAAGGGGTAGGTGGAAAACCCTGACAATTCTTCCACCTACCCTGCATGCTTTCTTTCTGAGACTAACATCCAGCTAGTGTAAGCCCTCCTCATCAGCCACCATTGGTGTTTCTCCCATTTCTCCTCCACTTTCTAGGCCTGCATTTATTCCTGCTTCTAACAGCATTATAATCATCACCTGGGTTATCCTTAGCAGATTTGACTGAGCTTTCATATCCAAGAGCTTTCCTGTCTTTTATTTTGGGAAAATGCAGTTCTTTTTCAAGTTATTTGGGCTATTAGAGAGTGTTTCCAATCTTTTTATATTTATTTTTCTCCCACTACTATCCCATGTGTCTCATCGCTGCTTCAGTTGATGCCCTTTTATTCTGCATTCTCCTTATCCTCATTGTGGGTCTACCTCAGGATTAAAGTCCTGCTTACCTAATAGACACACACTCTCTGATGGTGCAAGATAAATGCAGTGTTCTTTCATGTTGACACAGGTTCAGAAAATAGGTTTTGCCTTTGATTCTTTTATGTGGCATATTCACTTTGGATATCCATTTCATACGTATCACCATCTCATGAGGATCTTCTGAGAGGTCAACAACTCCTAGGGTTCCATCCAAAAATATTGACCCACATGTTCACTTCTCTTCAACACCTTAGAAGGCTTATTTGGAGCTTCTATCGCTTGCATCTTCATCCAAGATTTTCAGACCCAGGAGAATAGTGCATAGGTTACTTCTCCAAGGCTGTCACTCACTTCTTCCATTCTGACACTTTCCCTATCTAGGGTGCTCTGTCTCATTTCTGAGAAAAGGATAGACTTGTTCTCTATGATTGCCCTCCTAAATCCATTGTTTAATCATCAACTTCATTTCAATACCCCTAGAAGCCTAAATATCTGAAATCCAAAAGTTTCGCCCTTACATTCCACAAATGCTGGGCTACCTATGAGTTTATGAAAGTCGATCAGGATACAGATATTCTCACTTTTCTTTTCACTCAAAAAAACTGGGAGACCCAGTAGCACTATTCAGGCAGTCTACTAGCCTAAGAAAATAAAAACTGACTATAGTTGGAGTACAAAGAGAATTCACCCCACATTCACATAGTGCCCTGGATGGATAGATACCTTTCACTCACTTCTGTTCCCATTTGAGAAGACTTCTTTCCTTAGAGAAGGCTGCTTCTCCAGCGTTAGCCAAACCCCGGTATCAGTGAGGAAAAGGCATGGCTTGGCTGCTTTGCTCTGACATAACAACAGCTTAGCTCAGTTCCTTTTTTATTTGTTCCCATCCTATTCATTTTGGGGATAATTTTGTTTGGAGATTGTTGCTTCTGACATGCACTGCTTCCAAAAAAAATTTTTAGTGTCATGTATTAGAAATAAACATGCAGACTATTTTAAACATTTTCTGGTTTTTCCCCACCAACATCCCTTATCTCTCCATTCTCCCTCTTAATCTCAGAGCTCTCAGCATATTTTCTGATGTCCAGTGATTTTTGAAAGTGTTCCACATGTTGAATTGTCTGTCATATGAATCTATATTATTTATTTTTATTGTTCTGACTTACTTTGCTGCAGACAGTTCTTTCAAATTCCCTCTATTTTGTTGGAAATAACTATATTTCATCCTTTCTTGTGGTGATATAGTACTCCATAGTGTTTATGTGTTATATATTTTTGATCCATTCATATGTTGAAGGAGATTTAGACTGCTTTCATGTCTTACCTATTGTAAATAATGCTTCTGTATTTTAGAACATACAGGTTTTTGTTGTTGATGATTGTTTCATAACCTGTGGATATTTGCCCAAGACTGTGATTGCCTGATCTTTTCCACTTTTAATTTTTTTAAGGTAAATCCAAAATGGTGAAACCACTGGTAAAGCCAAATTTTCATAAAGGTTTCACCAGTTAACATTCCCAGCACCAATGTAATACATTCCTTTGTTCTCCACATCCTCTCCAGCTATTGTTTTTTTTAAATATATATTTTTATTGTTATTTGTATCTTTTACATTTTGTATTCCCCTTGAGTAACCCACCACCAATTCACCTGTGATCCATCTCTGTGGTCCCTTGTGTCCTTTTCTACTCCATTTTGTGCCCTTATCCTCGCCTCCCTCTTCACCCCACCCCCGCCCCATGCTGAGTGTCTCTCTCCTATTTGGTTTCCCTATAGTCCTGGTTTTTCTTTTTTTTTTAAGATTTATTTATTTATACATACAAGCTGGGGTACAGGCCAGAGGCGTGGGGCGGCAAGAGGGTTCACAAGAGACAGAGTGGGGAACAGAACAGGCAGATCAGAGATGCACTGCTGAGGGGAGCAGTGGGCGAGGAAGGAGAGGTCTGCTGCTCCATGTGGGATTCTCCCAGGCTGGGCGTCGAACTCACATTGTGCGCTGCCAACAGCTCCACAGCACAGCGCTCAACCTCTGCACCACCGGGGAGGCCCCCGATAGTCCTGTTATAAGTGAAACCATTCAATATTTTTCTCTTTCTTTCTGGCTTATTTTGCTGAGTACGATCCCCTCTAATTCCATCCATGTTGCTGCAAATTGCATGTGTTTATCTTCTGTGAGTACTGAATAATATTTCATTGTGTATATGTACCACATCTTCTTGATCCAATCATCTATTTTTGGACATCTGGGTTGCTTCCATACCTTTGCTATTGTGAATAGTGCCGCAATGAACATATGGGTGCATGTATCCTTTTGGATTAGTGTTTTTGTGTCCTTTGGGTAGTTTCCCAAAAGTGGTATTGTTGGGTTGTATGGAAGCTCCATTTGTAGCAGTTTGAGGAGTTGCTATACAGCTTCACATAGTGGTTGGACCAGTTCGCATTCCCACCAGCAGTGTAGAATAGTTCCTTTTTCTCCACATCCTTTCCAGCATTTGTTGTTGCCTGTTATTTCTAATGTGTGCCATCCTCACAGGTGTGAGGTGGTATCTCATTGTGGTTTTGATTTGCATTTCCTTGATTATAAGTGATGTTGAACATTTTTTCATGTACCTGTTGACCATTTGCTTATCTTCTTTGGAGAAGTGCCTTTTGAGCTCTTCTGCCCATTATTTGACTGGGTTATTGGCTTTGTTTTGTTGAGTTGTGTGAGTTTCTTGTAAATTTTTGTTATCAGTCCTTTATTGGTTGTATTGTGTGCGAAGATCTTTTCCCAGTTGGTAGGGTGTTAGTTTTGGTTAATCTCTCTCTCTCTCTCTCTCTCTCTCTCTCTTTGCTATACAGAAGCTTTTAATTTTGATGTAACCTCATGTGTTTATCTTGTCCTTCACTTCCTTTGCTTTGGGGGATGTGTCTTTAAAGATCTTGCTGAGATGTATGTCATGTAGAGTTTTGCCTACATTTTCTTCTATAAATTTTATGGTTTCAGGTCTTACTTATGTCCAGGTCTTTCGTCCATTTTGAGTTGGCCTTTGTGCGGGGTGTGAGGTAGTAGTCTATCTTCATTTTTTTTTTTTTTGCATGTAGGTGTCCAGTTTTCCCAGCACCATTTATTGAATAGACTGTCCTTGTTCCACTGCATTTTCTTTGCTCCTTTGTCAAAGATTAGTTGTTCATAGTATGTGGCTTTAATTCTGGGTATTCTATTTGGTTCCATTGGTATTTCTGTCTGTTTTTTGTTTCAGTACCATGCTGTTTTAATTATGGCTTTGTAGTATAGTTTGAAATCAGGGAGTGAAATTCCTCCATTTTCTTTCTTTTTAGTAAGGAGGGCTTTAGATATGTGGGGTTTTTTGTGGTTCTATATGAATTTCATCAGTATTTGATCTATTTCTTTGAAGAATGTCGTTGAGATTTTTATTGGAATAGCATTCTGTAAATTGAATAGAATCTGTAAATTGCTTTTGATGGGATGGCCATTTTGATAATGTTAATCATTCCGATCCATGAGCAGGGGATGTCTTTCCATTTTCGTGTGTCTTCTTCTATTTCTTTCAACAGTGATTTTTAGTTTTCTTTGTATAAGTCCTTACCTCTTTTGTTAGATTTATTTCCAGATATTTGATTTTTTTTGGTTTTGATTTTGAAGGGAATGGATCTCTTAATTTCTTCTTCTTCAGATTGGGTATTTGCATATAGGAAGCCTACTGATTTTTGTGTGTTGATTATGTATCCTGCTACCTTACTGAACTGGTCTATAATTTTGAGTAATTTTTCTAAGGAGTTTTTAGGGTTTTGTATATATTATCACATTGTCTGCAAATAGAGACAGTTTAATTTCTTCTTTTCCTATTTGGATTCCTTGAATGTCTTTCTCTTGTCTTGTCGCTCTGGCTAGGACTTCCAGTATTATATTGAAAAGCAATAGTGAGAGTGGACATCCTTGCCTTGTTCCTGATCTTAGTGGAAAGGTCTTCAGCTTCTCACTGTTGAGGATAATATGGGTTTGTTGTATATGACTTTTATTATGTTGAGGTATTTTCCTTCTATTCCAAGGATTTCAAGGGCTTTTGTCATAAATGGGTGTTGCATTTTGTCAAATGCCAAACATTCAAAAATGAAATAGTCCCTATATTACACAAACTCTTTCAAAAATTCAAGAAGGAAGGAGTACTACCAAACACATTCTATGAAGCAAACATTACTCTAGTACCAAAACCAGACAAAGACAACACACACAAAAAAAATACAGACCAATCTCCCTAATGAACACTGATGCAAAAATACCTAACCAAATCTTAGCCAACAGGATCCAACAATGGATCCAAAAGATAATACACCATGACCAAGTGGGATTTATTCCAGGGACACAAGGATGGTTCAACATCAATCAATCAATGTAATCCAACACATCAACAAAAAGAAAAATAAAGACCATATGATCATATCAAGAGACACACTCCAGCTATTGTTATTGGGATTTTTTCATGCCATTCTCATGGGTGATAGGTGGTATCTCATTGTGCATTAATCAGCTTCTCTATTATTAGGAGTGGCAAAAAAAACAGTTTTTTATGTCTTTTGACTTCCTGGTTAGTCTCTTCAGTGAGCTTTCTGTTCATATATTCTACTCATTTGTTAATTAGGTCTTTCTTTGTTGTTGAATTGTATGAGTCTTTTATATACCTTGGGTATTAATTTCATATCAGTTGTATTTTATGTACATATTTTTTTTCTGATTCAGTAGGTTATTTAATCGTCTTATATTTTCTTTCACTGAATAAAAGCTTTTTAACTTGAGGTAATTTCAATTGTTTATTTTTGTTTTTAATTTCCTGCCATAGGAGTTGAGTCACTAAAAATATATTTATTGTGGATGATATGGAATATATCACCAAAGTTTTCCTCTATGTATTTTATTGTTGCAGGTCTTACACTAAATCTTTAATACCTTTGGAATTTATTTTTTTGTATGGTGTTAGGAAAGCCACACATGACAGAATGAAGCTGGATAACTATTTTCCCAGCACTATTTGTTAAAGAGTCTGTTTTAGCCCCATTTCATGTCTTGGATGTTTTATCATAGATTAGGTGCTGGTATATGCATGGATTTATTTCTGTACTTGAAATCTAATTTTGTTCCAATATCACATTATTTTTAATACTGTTGCATTACAGTAAAGTTTGATATCTGGTACGATAACACCTCCATTTCTCTGCCCTTTTCTTAAGTTTCTTTTGCAGTTCAAGGCCTTTTGTGGGTGCATATAAAATTCAATATTTTTTGTTGTGTTTCTTTGAATATTACTCTTATTCTGGGGACTGCATAAAATTTGTCTATCACTTTTAGAAAAGATAGTCATTTTGATCATATGAATTCTACCCATCCATGAGCATCTCCTTAATTATATAGATATACTATTTATAGCATTGTAGTTCTTGTAGAGGTCTTTCACTTCTATTGTTAGTTTGATTCTGAGGTATTAATTTTCTTGAAGATATTAAAATGGAGTTATTTCCTTAAATTCTCTTGTCTTTTGCACATTGTATATAAAAATTATGGATTTTTGTATGTTGATTTTGTAGCCCACCACTTTGCTCTATTCATTTATTGTTTCAAGCAACTTTTTGATTGAATCTTTCAGCTCTTTTAGATAAAACTATATATAAAACTATATGATGATATAAACTATATCATCAGTGAATAGTTACAGTTTCACATTTGTTGCTATTTGTAGTCTATTCCTTTCCTGTGTTTGTCTGATATCTCTGAACAAAATCTTGAGTACTAAGTTAAACAGAAGTGGTGAAAATGGACATCCTTCATCCTTGCCTTGTGCAAGATCTGAGAAGAAAAGATTTCAATTTTTCTTCATTAAGTATTGTGTTGACTGTTGATTTGTGATATATGGTCTTCACTATATTGAGGTAGGTTCCTTCTTTTACTATTTTATTTCGAGTTTTTATGATAAATGGTGGTTGAATCTCATCAAATGCTTTCTCTGCAACTGTTGGTAATATATGATTTGTAGCTTTATATTTATTGATATGGTATTACATTAATTTATTTATACAATTTTTTATTATTTATACATACAAGCTGGGGTACAGGCCAGAGGCATGGGGCGGTGAGAGGGTTCACCAGAGACAGAGTGGGGAGCAGAACAGGCAGATCAGAAGTACACTGCTGAGGGGAGCAGCAGGAGAGGCAGGAGAGGTCTGCTGCACCATGTGGGACCCTCCCCGGCCGGGCGTCGAACTCGCGTCACCGCTGCCGACAGCTCCACAGTGCAGCGCTCAACCGCTGCACCACCAGGGAGGCCCCAATTTATTTATATGAATTGAACCATCCTTGCATCTCTGGGAAGAATCCCATTTGATCATGGTGTATATTACTTGTGATATGCTATTGAATTCAATTTGCTAAAATTTTGTTGAAAAATTTTGCATCGATGTACTTCAAAGGTATTGGTCTCCAATTTTTATGTCTTGTGCTAGCTTTTTCTAGTTTTGGTATTAGGGTAATATTGGCGTTATAAAATGCATAATGAAAAATTCCTTCCTGTATTTTTAAGAATTATTCAAGCACTCTTTTTTTTTTCATTAAAAGTTGGTAAAATTTATTTGTAAAATCATTTGTTTCTCAGTTTTTGTTTTTTGAAAAGTTTTTAATTACTGCTTTAATTTCCATATTTGTGATTGGTTTGTTTTAGGTGCAATATTAGGTTGTTTATTTGAAATATTTCTTGCTTTTATATATGGGTTTGTATCTCAATTACCTTCCCCTTCAGACTGGTTTTGCTATATCCCATAGAGTACCATACTTTCATCATCACTTCTGGTTCACTCGATGTATTTTTAAATTTATAATTTGATTTCCTCTTTTATCCTATTACTGTTAAGCAACATGCTATTTCATTACCATGTATTCAGTTTTTTTTTCTGTCAATTTTTTCTTATAATGACTTTCTAGATATATAGCCTTTATCTTTTAGTCTTTGACATTTTATTGGCAATTGATTTGTGTGCTTAAGATATGGTCAGTTTTTGAAGATGTTCCATATGTCCTTCAAAAAAATGTGTAAGCATTGATTGTAAGGTAAAGTGTTCTATTTGTTGTATTAAACCCTAAATCATACTACAGTGTCCTTAAAAGAAATCCAAATTAGGAAAAAAAGTAAAGCTATCATTATTTGCAAATGATATGATAATATATAGAGATTACCCTGAAATAACCATGCAAAAACTAATAAAAACAATAAACCAATTCTCTATATGAGCAGGCTACAAAATCAATACACAAAAATCAATAGCCTTCTATATCAATCTGAAGAGAAGGAAATTAAGAAAATCATCCCATTTACAATTGTACCAAAAAAATAATTAAATACCTGGGAATAAACATTAAAAGGAAAAACTTAAAAAAGACATATAAAGGAAAATCATAAAACATTCTTCAAAGAAATAGATGGAAACACACAAAAATAAAAACACATTCCATGCTCATTGATCAGAAGATTCAACATCATCAATTTGGCCATCCTACTGAAAATAATACAGATAATAAATATCTCACTGACATTCTTCAAAGAAATGGAACAAATATTGCTAACATTCATATGGATTCACACACACACACAAAAAAAACCCATTAGTCAAAGTTCTCCTGACTAAAAAGGTTAAGAATGGAGATATTGCACTCCCAGATTTCAAACTAAATTACAAAGTCATAATATTTAAAATCAGCATGGTATTAGGACAAAAAACAGACAGACAATGAATAGAATCAAATTCAAATCCCAGAAATACAACTACACATATGGCCAACTAATCTATGACAAAACAGCACAGAATCTACACTGAAACCTGGGAAGTGTCTTCAACAAATCGTGTTGAGAAAACTGGACGGCCATATGCAAAGCATGAAACTAGACTACTATCTCACACCATGCATAAAAATCAACTCAAAATGGATAAAAGACTTGGATATAGTACCTGAAAACTTAAGCTATATAAAAGAAATATAGGCAAAACATATTTAAGAACTTGTCTCCAGAAACAAAGAAAACAAAGGAGAATATAAATTGCTGGGACTACATCAAATTAAAATGCTTCTGTACAGCAAAAGAGACAGCAACCAAAACAAGGAGACAACCCACTGATTGGGACAAAATATTTGCACACTATACAATTGATAAGGGGCTGATAGCAAAGATCTACAAAGAGCTTACACAACTTAACAAAACAAAGCAAAAAAAAAGTCCAAAAAATGAGAAGAACTAAAAAGACACTTCCAAAGGCATGTAAGTGGCCAACAGACATATGAAAAATTGTTTAACATAGCTGATATTCAGGGAAATGCAAAATCAAAATCACAATGAGATACTACCTGTCCTGTAAGAGTGGCCCATATTAAAAATAATCAGAAACAACAAGTGCTGACAGAGGTGTGGTGTAAAAGGAACCATGTCACACTGTTGATGGAATGTAAACTGGTCCAGCCACTATGCAAAGCGGAGTTTCCTCAAAACACTAAAAATATATCTCCTATGGGATCCAATGTTTCCGTTCATAGGAATCTGCTCGAAGGACACAAAAACAATAATTTGAAAGGAAATCTGCACTCCTATGTTTATTGCAGCACTATTTACCATAGACAAAATATGCAAACAAACTAAATTCCCTAAAACAGATGAGTCAATCAAGAAGATGTGGTATATATAAATAATGGAATACTACTCAGCGATCATAAAAGTTAAACTCATGCAATTTTTGGAAACATGGATGGAGCTTGAGGGATTATGTTAAGTGAAGTAAGTCAGAAGGAAAAAGATAAATATTGTGTTTTCATTTATTGTGGAATATAAAGGAAGCAAACAAAGTGTAGGAAAAAAGACAAAATTTGCAAGCTGACCATAAATCTGAGGCACACAGCAGGGGAGAGGGATGCAGAGGGATCAAAACAGGGGAGGGAGAGCACAAGGGACTGTGGTGGTGGATCTCTGGTGCTAAGGTGGTGGGACCATATCTGAGGGGGAGAAAACTAATAATATCCAAAAGATGTAAGTAAATAAGTAAGTTTAAAAAATGAAAAAACTGAAAAAAAAATAGTGCCCTACTTTATATCTTTTTATGTTTTTAATTGAAAGGGTTTTTTTAAATTTTTATTTATTTATTTTTTTAAGATTTATTTATTTATACATACGAGCTGGGGTACAGGCCAGAAGCATGGGGCGACGAGAATGTTCACCAGGGACAGAGTGGGGAGCAGAACAGGCAGATCAGAAATACACTGCTGAGGAGGGCAGTGGGTGAGGCAGGAGAGGTCTGCCGCACCATGTGGGATTCTCCCTGGCTGGGCGTCGAACTCACATCGCGCGGCGCTGCCGCGGCGCTGCCGATCGCTCCACAGCGCAGCGCTCAACCGCTGCGCCACCAGGGAGGCCCCTGAAAGTTTATTTTATTAGCTATCCTGATTTTTTTCTTTGGTTGCCATTTGTTTATAATTACATTCTGACCATTAATTATAAGTTTTTGGCTAGTCTTTGTTGGTAAAGTGAGTTTCTTGTAAACAGCAGAAGATTGGGCTTTTTTTTTTTTAAGATTTATTTATTTATGCATACAAGAGCTGGGGTGTAGGCCAGAGATGTGGGAGTGGGGATGTTAGAGAATTCACCAGAGTCAGGGTGGAGAGCAGAACAAGCAGATTGACTGAAATTCACTGCTGAGGGAGCAGTGCGGGATACAGGGGAGGTCTGCTGTGCCATGTGAGCTAGCTCCCTGGCTGGGGATTGGACTCATGCTGCAGTGGCTGCAAATATCTTCATAGTGCTGATATTTAACCCCTTGCACCACCAGGGAGACCCCGGGCTTTGTTTTAAAATACAATAATAAATGTATGATTTTCACAGACCTCCATATCTGAATATAAGGAACAGACGATGAAGCACCTGGGAACACAGTTATTCCTATAGATCCCTTCCCACATTAAGCAATAGTCAATATTTTATAATTTTACTAAGTACTCCCCCTTTTGAGACAGTTTCTTTGGAATACAAGTTTTGACCTTTTTTTTTTGTTACAAAAAAAATAAATAAATACTTGTCCTCGTGCATTCCATCTTGGCAGTCTTTCATTTGGCCCAGATATCCAGTAAGAGACCAAGCCCATTAATTTTAGTTAAAACTCTTTTGAACCATCAAGACCATTCATAATTTGATGCAAATCTGCCTTTGTAGAGTAGTTTTCCATAAGGTATTTTAAAAATTAGCCCACTCTGCTTGTAAATAGGACTGTTTCCATTTCTTAAACCTATCTTGTTTTTTGAGAAGTGTGGTTCATGGTTTTCTAATTCTGCTCTCTGTCTCTATTTTTCCATTACATAGCCCCAAACTGAATTATTAATCCAAACTGAATTATTAATACTATTAACTCCTTTGTATTTGGAATTTATACATCTTTCATGGGTTACAGAGCTGTCTAATTTTTGTGTGTCAACATGTCTAATCTCAGTCAGTAATCTGTGATGGAGAGAACTAGTATTTAATGAGGATTCCTAAGGAGAAGCACAGTATCTTCTCAAGAACTTTAGGTGATAACACTAATCTTATTTTATAGACAAAGAGGCCAAGAATTGTCTCATAACCATTGGTGTTTTGAATTTTATTTTGATAAAATTCAAATATCAGGGACTATTTTCTATGTATTAAAAAATGATTCCTTACATTTTGCCACAACATATTCATTAGTTATTTTACCATTCACATGAAAGACATTTTCAGTAGTGATATTGAATTGTAGTTACTGAACGTTTACCTATTTGATTTGTTCTAGTATTTTTCAGCACTACTAAAGAGTGACATTTTGCCCTTATATATAACAATTCTAAATTCAAAGACGAAGATATTTCCAGTTCTGTAAATATCACTTTGGCATTTTATTTTTTGTAGGAAAGAGCTTTTACATTGCATTTCATAGCATAGTCTGAGGCTTTTAAATGCCAATAAGAGGCATAGAAAGAGACCTTTCCAGGAGATAACACCAAGTTTCAAATTCAACACTGAGGAATGTGAAGAACTTTAGAAGGTTGCTATAAAGAGTAAAGATGTTATTTGATGAAAGAATATAGGGCTCCAGCTTGTTTATTGTCTCATAGGGAAAAGGATGGGGCAACTTTGGAATAAGAGAAGGAATAATGGTTCTGTGCTTCATTTCTTTTATATTCTATTTACATGGTCACCTGGAACATTAGATGGTGGCTGGGAAACAAAATCTTGGTATATCTAGATAAGTTGTGAAGAATTAAGGTATCTGTAACAAAAATGTTAAATTTGGATTATATACCATCACTTCATAAACTAGAAAGAATAAGTTCATGAAAATCAAGGTTTTGCAATAGACATGTAAAGATTATTTTTATTTACTCATGCATACAAGAACTGGGATGTAGGTCAGTGGTGTGGGGAGTGAGAGAATTCACTAGAGACAAAGTGGGGAGCAGAACAGACAGATCTACCGAAATACACTGCTGAGGGGAGCAGTAGGTGAGACAGGAGGGATCTGCTGCGCCATGTGGGAAGCTGCCTGGCCTGGGATTGAACTGGTGCTGCAATGGCTGTGAATTCCTTCATAGTGCTGGGACTTAATCCCTTGTGCAACCTAGGAGACCCTTATTTGGTATCCTTGGAATTTAAATGCCAAGAGTTATGATAGCTTTAAGCAGATATGGGCTATTGATTTTGGCATGGAAATGTTGATAATTCAAGTAACATAATAGTACAAGGTTTATTGTTTCTAACATTATTTTAACTTCAATCATTTCACCAATTATTACTCATTCTCTTCACAAACAGCATAATAGATGATCCAAACTAACAAAATACTGTCCAACATGTCTTTTTACTTTTCTTAAAAGCAGCCTGGATGCAAAACAATTCACTGCCATTTTGCATTTTCGGGTTTTCCCTGAGTTATTTCATTATGGACCATAACTTCAACTATTACATTGGTCAATAGTGAGATTGTTACTGACTTAAAAAGGGCCTAATCTATAGAATCTTGGTGTGCTTAAAATGAATATAACCCTGAAAATTTTTAATTAGCTCTCTTTTCAAAGATATTTCATATAATTCATTTTATATGTTTCACTGTGTGAATTTATCCAGTAGGACTGCAACAACATCCTAAATCAGCCTAGAATGATGTAATATTGCATTACATTGCATAATACCATCAGGCACACATCATCCAGAGTTGACTGCATCATTTTCTGATGCAATGCACTACTACTGCCAGGCTACTACTGAAGTAAGCTGATATCAGCAGTGCACTATAGAAAGGTCTTGTTGGAAAGGTTGAACATTGAAAATATTTCAGACTTTGTGCGAGACAGTTTAAGCTACTGTTTCATAGAACTGTTCTTATTTTATCCATTTAGGCACAATACAGAACAGTAATGCCTCAAAAGTGCACTAAAAGTATGGACAATTTCTTCTCTATTTGTGGGGAAGAGACATTTGCCAACCAGAAGAAAAGTATCACTTCTCAAGTGAAGAAGGCTTATCATCTTTATTTCAGATGCAAGGTTGGTGACCAAGACAAGCCATGGGCCCCGCATATATGCTGTGCTACAGGCACCACACAGCTTTCACAGTGGTTCAATGGCAAAAGACCATCAATGCCGTTGACAGTCTCCATGGTGTGGAGAGAGCCATGCAACCACTGTTAGCAGAACCACTTCTGCTTGGTTCCTCCTCTTTCCAGTGGAATAACGAAGCAAAAGAAGTTGAGAATAGTCTACCCAAACATTCCGTCTGCATTGAGACCAGTTCCACATGGTGAAGGACGTCCTATTCCAGAACCTCCAGCAGAATATTCTCTTGATTCATCTGTTGAGGACAAGGGTGAGCCGACCTGTTCTTCTCCTGTTCCATCAGCATGCAGTGATTCAGATTTTCACTGTAGTGCATCATCAACCCCACACAGACCAACACAGGAAGAACTACATGACCTGGTTCGTGATTTGGACTTATCCAAGAATAAGGCAGAATTGCTAGGATCAAGACTCTAATGATGGAATCTTCTAGAAGAAGATGTCACAATTACTTTATAGTGAAAGCGCCACCAGCATTTGGAGCCTTTCTTCAGAAAGGAAAGTACTCTGGTATTCTGTTACGATATTGAGGGCCTCATGAATGCCTTAGAAATCACTCATGACCCACAAGAATGGACACTATTTCTGGACTCTTCGAAAGTGAGTCTTAAGGCTGTGCTTTTGCACAATGGAAACCGTCTTCCATCTGTTCTATTCCTGATCAGCTGTTCAAGAGACAAGTGAAGAAATCTAAGAAGTGGTCTATTACTTGCTTTTTTACAGGTATTAACCATAGGCCTATTACTATTGGCATGCATTTT
Source organism: Scalopus aquaticus (assembly GCA_004024925.1). NCBI lineage: Eukaryota > Metazoa > Chordata > Mammalia > Eulipotyphla > Talpidae > Scalopus > Scalopus aquaticus. The sequence continues at coordinate 116,916 of PVIJ01002212.1, read as the reverse complement.
GTGATGTAAACATCGATTTATTGCAGATTACAAAAAAAAAAAAACTAGAGCCAAAATTAGAATTTGACTTTCCTATTTGTGTTGAGCACATACAAATTGATAGGAAATGACTAATTTTATTTCAGTGACATGACTTTTGTAAAAATTTGTTGACCAGTATTACGTGTACACTGATATTCCAAAAATTCTAAGAAACCAAGTCATGCTTCAAAGTGCTATGCCCAATTATTTTGCTATTTTTCTATTGCCATGTGACATATAAGCCCAATACATAATGATATAAAAACACAGACATTTATAATGTCACTGTTTCTATGAGTCAGGAATTTGGGCTCAGTTTAGCAGGCCTTCTGGCCCATGGTTTCTCGTCGGGTTGTAATCCAGGTGTAGGTCTTGAGCATTGTTTCATCTGAAATTTCAACTGAGCTAGACTTTGTTTGCAAGTTCACACTTGGGATTACAGGATTCACTTCTTAACAAGCTATTGATTTGAGGAGTCTCTAAGTTTCTTGCCCCATAAACATCTCCCTCCTTCACTCTGAGGGAAACCAGTCTTATTGTAACCTAATCCTGGAAGTTTCAACCCATCAATTTTGCCATATGCTGTTCATTGGAAGAGAGTCATTTAGTCTAATGTTCCTCAGGTGAGGGGATTAATAAAGGCCATAAATATCAGAAAGTGGATCATTCTGGACTTAGGGCTAGCCTATCACATGTTTTAATTAAATATTCCCTTCCATAGTATCATTGGCAGTTTATACTCAAAAAGCCCAAAATTGATTGGATTGATGTTGTTTAAACCTGCTTCTCCTTCTGTCATCTTTATCTTGAATATGGATTAGAGATTATAATCTATAGAGTTTCTGTTTTTGTGTGTGGTGTGTGTATTTTCTTTTTAGTGTGCAAGTTTATTAATATTTTTGGTGTTATTGTAATTTTGTTTTGTCCAAAGAGTTAGTTGATGTGAGCCTGTATTGATATTACTAATGGAGAGAGCCTGGAGCCAGAGTACAGTGGGAAAGGGACATAGTCTGGGTGTGTAATATCAGTAGATTGTATTCTTAGTGAACTTTTGCATGAAAGAGCAAATCTATCTACTCTTTTTCTTTCTGGTCTGACATTTTTTTTCTTTTTACAAATGTGTGCACATTGATACCTGGCCTCCTTACTCATGCAAAACTGCATTCACTTGTACAAAGTGGTCTGAGTCAAACCGATCTCCTCCTCACTAAGCTGCAATATTGAGAATTCTAGGTGAACATTAAACAGATCAAGTCAGTAATTAAGCATCTAGAAGAAATCAAAGACATATTATTTCAGTAAATATACAGACTACAGAATCTGGAGACTATTTGCCCACCGATCTTGGACAGAAAAAGGAACCAATTTAATAGCGTCACCACAGATGACCTAAGCAGACCATCTCCTGGCTTGATACTTTAAACTCTCCATGCTCTGGCTCTGACAGTGCGTACTTTGGGAATGACCCATTGTCTGACACCCAAATCATGACGCCTATTTTCAGATAAACTTCTTTCCAGCTAACATAATATCCTTGTCATTTCTTTTAGGTCAATATACTCTTCATGTCAGGTGGCGGTACACCTGCCCTTCAACTTCATGCCCTCTTCCACTTGGAGAGACTGTAGAACTTGCCTGTCTAGCATGCTGCTGTGGAATTTCAGGGAGACAGTGAGCTAAGAGGAGAGCATACAGATTATACTAAACTCTCAACTTCAGTTCTTATATTTTCAAATTATAGGAATTAAAAATCTCCTCTACTTGGTACCTCCCTTTCTTAAGCAAAGGAGTCAAAACATCTTGTGGAAACAATGGTAATCTATTTGGTAATCATTTCTCATTAATATTTTTGAGAACATGGACATTATTTTCAAGTGATGATTTCTATTTTTGTATCCTATTGATAATTTCTTTTGGTATCTGAAATATATAGGAAAGGAGGTAAATTAGAAGTTTGTGCTTAACTGCTATTTTACACAATTTTAAAAAACCTTTTTTTGCTTAACCAACAAAATTTGATGATATTATGCAATCTATTCTATTACAAGCTTAATAATATCTTGAATTTTTTTTCTAGAAACTTTCTGATAGTTGGGGCACATCTTGTTGAGTTTTTGATTCCCTGAATGTTGCTACTTGTACAGTCAAGATCATGTACATCAATCATATATGAACCTGTGTAAAGTAATTGGAGTCTTTATTATCCTTTACTTTTTGCTTGTTTGTAAAAAGATAACTTGAGAATGGTATCCTTTGTGATTGCTTTCAATAAATACCAAAACAAGTTTTATAGGATCTTTACTATTTCTTTACTGTTGTTGAGCATTAATTTAGTCAAATGTCTCCAATAATTCTTATGCATTAGCAGTTAGGTGTGACTAAATGTCCACACCATCTTGTTACATTTTAATATTTGTAAAAAAACATTTTTAAAGAGCTGGAATGTAAGTCAGAGGTGTGGGGGCTGGGGTGAGATGATTCACCAGAGACACATTGGGGAGCAGAACAGGTGAATCTACTGAAGTATACTGCTGAGGGGAGCAACAAGACAGGAGAGGTCTGCTGCGCCATATGGGTTAATTCCCTGGCTGAGGATTGAACTCCTGCTGCAGTGGCTGGCGATAGCTTCATAGTCCTGAGACTTAACCCCTTGTACCACCAGTGAGGCCTAATTTATAAAAATTTCTTTAGATGCTAGAGACACTCTTTTCATTTTCCCACTTATTGTGTGACCTATTTTTTTATATTTTTCTTTTTATCTGAAATGGAACAAAAACGTTATGGCTATCAATTACATCAAGATTTTCACTTGCTATCAACTATTTCAAGCATTGATTTTATTGTTATACTTCTATTCTACGTCTAGGTTGGTATTTCTGCCACTTATACCTATTAGTTTTCTGAGTCATTAGTGGATTTCTATGCTGTACCCAAATTTTTCAAGTACATCAACAAATTGCAACAATCATTGCAAGCCAGTGTTAATCTGAATGCTTTCCTTCCTTCATCCATCTTTTACTACTGTATTATATAAAAATATCAGTTTTTTTGCCAATATTTCGTGTTTTCTGCCAATAGATTGATTACATTTTTATTCATATGCTCTTTTTCTCCAATGAATCCTACTTTTAAAGAAACAGTAGGAGTAAATGCTGAGCCAGTAAATGATGTCCTGAATGAACTTTACCCACTGATGCCTTTTCTGACTCCACCGCCAGAGCCACACCAGTGAGATCTCAGGTGCCAAGGATTACAATGCCCACCATGCCATGAACCTGACTTCTTGTATGGGAAGAGGGGGTTGAGAACTAGACCATATTTGACTTAAAACATAAACACACATGTTCTCACTCTCTTGCTTGTTGGTTTTGACTTGTACCCTATTTTTTTTTTTTTAAAGATTTTTTTTTTTTTTTTTATTTATACATATAAGCTGGAGTACAGGCCAGAGGCATGGGGCGGCGAGAGGGTTCACCAGAGACAGAGCGGGGAGCAGAACAGGCAGATCAGAAATACACTGCTGAGGGGAGCAGCGGGCGAGGCAGGAGAGGTCTGCCGCACCATGTGGGATTCTCCCTGGCCGGGCGTCGAACTCGCGTCACCGCTGCCAACAGCTCCACAGCACAGCGCTTAACCGCTGCACCACCGGGGAGGACCCAGACTTGTACCCTATTGTCTCCCCTGAAATGCATTTACTGGTAGGAAATGTGGTCAAATTAATCTCACTGTCTCTCTCTGTCTCTGTGTCTCTCTCTTTTTCTCCATTTGATTCATCTGATTCTGTCTCTCTCTCTTTCTTATGTTTTCACACTCTCATGAATAAACCTTTTTATTTCTCTCTGTGTGCCTTCATTTTGTTCTTTTCATGAGTAGTTAAGCTAGGTTTTTCTGTAACAGCTTGGTACCCAACTGTGAGGTCATTACCCTTACAGTAGATAAGCACAAACCATTCCTTGCATTGGTCACTATAAGTACATTATGATGTGGGATGCCTGTTAGGATATTTCTCTCTAACCTAGAGGAAAATGGTTTTACCTCAGCAAAACTCTCCGTGTGTGTGTTCTTATTTAGACACAAGTGCATCTTTTAGTTTAGATAGTTATTCATATTTTCCTTTAAATTTTGGTGTGGATAATCTGGTAAAGTCTGTTGTATGGAAGATGATTTTGGTCTTATGGGAGGTTCTGTATTCAGACATACAGCACTCAGTTTTAACCTCCAATTTAGAATGTTTTCTTCTAGGAAGTTACTTGCAAGTGTGTGTAAGCGTTCTATATAACTTTTCTTTTCTTTTTTTTTTTTTTTTGGCTCAAGATGAGGTGAGTCTTCTATTTCTACCAAGAGTCTGCTTGGACAAATTCTGGATGCCCTCTATAGACTAGATTTAGACTTACTGTGACAGCAGTGAAAGGGAGAAGGAGAAGGAAGAAGACCACACATATTGTAGGCTTTTCCATATGCTCCTTTTCCCTAACACACTTTCTGTTATATTGGCATATCCTTTAATTTTAATTATTATCATTCCAAAGAATTCTGCTGTGAATCTCAAACCAAATCAAGATATTGCTTTATTACATCAATTTCTTTTTTTTATACCATCACAGTTTGTAATTACATACTTATATATTTTTGCTTATCTATTTAATATTTGGCTCTCCCTCTAGACTATAAACTACATAATTTTATCTGTTCTGTTCTTTGCTCTCTCACCAGCTGCTATTCCTATGATTGGCACACAGTGGAATTTTCTGAAATATTTGTTGAATATGTGAATAAAAATAGCACACAAGATGTGAAAGCCAGGTATCAAGTGTGAGGTAAACAAATCTATTTAAAAAACTTGATAAAAAAATAATCAAAGTAGAATGTGCACAGTTCTATTATACAATATTGTAGAGAAACAAAAGAGAAATTGATCACTTTGATATTTTGAAGTAGATGGTCCTAAACCAGTATAGGAATTCCACACTCATCAGTTTCTAGTTGACAAAATTTTATTGACCAGTTTTCCAGAAAATGCCCACTATCTGAATCAAGATGGTCACTAATTCTATCAATAGGTCCACATCCAGGCAGTAGAGAAAAGGAATGGGAGACAAAAGATCATGGCCCCTCTCTTTAAGGTCCCACAAAATATTTCTTTTTAATCTCTTCAGCCTAATATTAAGTATCATACCTAGTTTCTATTTTCAAAGGGGTTTGGGTTATGGTTTTCCAGTTACAGCTATAGTTCTTTTATCAAGAAAGAATGAAAGTTGACTTAAATAATCGATAATTACTGCTACACGGTGTTTACAGTGAGGATAGAGGGAGTGGAACACCTTTCTGAAAGGTGCCTGAAATTTTTGAGCACTCAGTTCTGAGTTTCATTGTATCTTATTTTTGAGTGAGAAAAATTAAGTCAGTGGGAATGAATGCTGTATCTGAATATATTCTTATTACCTAGAAACCCTGATGACATAAGGCTTACTCTGGCAAAAATGATTTTACTTATGCTGACATTTACAACAATATGCACCAAAACATTTGAGATTCACAAAACAACCTCAAAATGTTTATGCAGTGTGCGCAGTGTAAATATCTAAAACAAATATATTTAAATATATATAAACACAGACTGCCTCATCTTGTAGATAAATACAAACACTTCACTGGGGGCATTAAAAAGTCAGCTATCTTTGTTCAGATGTTGTTTAGCATATCTCCAGATGCACTGTAAAACTTTTGGGGTGTTCTTTCCTTTCTGCTAATCCTTTTTGTCTTTGAATAATGTTTCAAAATGTGGAAAAATAATCCTACTAGTGGAAAGTGTGTGCAATTAAAATCTCATCCATATAAATGTGTTTTTTTTAACAGAACAATTTTATTTAAAATATTTATTTATTTTTTAGAATAACTGGGGTATAGACCAGAGGTGTGGTGGGTGAGAGGAGTCACCAGAGACAGAGTGAGGAGCAGAACAGGTGGATCTACTGAAATACACTGCTGAGGAGAGCAGCGGGTGAGACAAGAGAGGTCTGTTGCACCATGTGGGTCAGCTACCTGGGGCAGGGGAGGGGGAGCGCCATCTCAGGCAATAGTGGTGACAGCACGTGCCTTAACCTTTAGGCCAACAGGGAGGCCCCAGAAATTTTTTTTTTAAATATCAAAATATGATGTTACTGACTTCCAAAAATGTGTGAGTCTAGACACCCTCTAGGAAAAAAGAATTTACCAGAGAATTTCAGGTGAACACAGCAAAGCTTTATTAGAGGCTCATGCATATGGAACCAGTGTCAACAGGGGAATTTTAACCTGGTTACCTCAAATGGAGTTTGGAGGAGATTTTATGGGGCGGTTCACAAGGCAGGGTAAAGGCAGGCAAAATCACAGCATGTTCTGGGATGGGCCACATGACGGCAGGTGCAGACTGGTCACATTCCAGCTGCTCATGTGGGACTCTTGGTATTCCCCATCCAGGAACTTGTGAAATAATCATTAGTCAGTGTCTATACCTTTTGTCTTGCCTGGTGCATTTGTGTGGACAGCATGTTGTGGCAGGATGTTTTGATAGGGCTTACCTGTCTGATTTAGTCGACCTATTTGAAAAAGACTTGGGGCACTTCCAAACCTATCAGCTTGAAATTTCTTTTACCTAGCAGTCTCAATTACACTGGAATATTGACTACTATTTTTGTGTTTCATTATACCTTATTTCAATTAAATGGCATAAGGTGGTTGCAAAGTATCTGCACAATGTGTGGAAGCTCTTCTGATTCAGTTTCCTTGCCTTTATTATGCCCAACTTTGGAACTTTCTGTCTACTATTAACTTCTGTATAGAAGCTCCAATTGCAACTTCTTAAAAATTCAAATCGGGGCTTCCCTGGTAGTGCAGTGGTTAAAATGTCAGTGCTATCAATCTATTACTAGCCACTGAAGCAGGAGTTCAATCCCCAGCCTGGGAGCTAACCCACATGGCGCAGCAGACCTCTCCTATCTTGCCTGCTGCTCCCCTCAACAGAGTACTTCAGTAGATATACCTGTTCTGCTCCCCATTCTGTCTCTGGTGAATCCTCTAACCACCCCTGCCCGCCTCTGGCTCTGGCCTACATGCCAGTCCTTGTATGCATAAATAAATAAAATAAATCTTTAAAAAAAATTCAGTTCACATTGAAATGTAGTAATGTATTGATGTAAATCATAGTACATGGCAATAATAAAAGTAAGCTAAACAACGATCAATTATGGAGTATTTATAGAAGTGTAGTCAGTGACTTTGGTACTTGATACACATTATCTAATTTAAGATGATTTGTCATCATTTCCACATTTTATTAATGAGGAAAAAAGTTCAAGGATACTTTGCATGGTATAAATATCTGAAACAAATATATCTAAATATGTATCTAAATATATAAGCACTGATTTGGTAAGCATCATATACAAGAATCTGAAGGTTAGGAAAACAAGTCTAGTTTGAGTGACTCTGGACCTAAGTTATCTCACTCCGGGCACTCCTGCCCATCTTCCCCATAATCTCTTCACGGGCATTACATTCATTTAAAAACCCAGAAGCCAACTAAGAAGAGTCAACTAATTTTTTTGCTTTTATAGGATGTGTGGGTCCAGAATTACATGTCCTTATTAAAAATTCACTCAAGATCAAATGACCCAGTAGGTTCAAGTATATGTACTGAAGTGCTTGTGAACATACTGGAGTTTTACTCATTTGATTAAGGGGAGCGTCACAGTCTTCATCAGAGTCTCATAAGGATCTGTGATTTAAAAAAAAAAAACAAACAAGAATATAGAAAAATAAATAAATAAACTAGTAAGAAACCTGTTCCTATATTCCTTTGAAATACAGCACTGCTCTTTCAAAAAAGTTGGAGTGTCTCAATGGATGACACATGCAGAAACCAAACCTCACCATTGATTACTCTTATTTTAGTTGTATTTTTTTTTAATTGAGTTGCCACTGTTTTACAACACTGAATATGATTTGAGGGTATTGGTTTAATACATTTTCAGAAGTGTATTACCACAGCATACCTATCACCAAAGTACCAATAATGCTCTATCACTTGTTACCTCTTCCTTTTTTCTTCCCACTTTCCTACTCTACTGTACTGGCAGTCTCAATCCAACAGTCATATTTCTTGACTTTTTTTATATTTAACTTGTCTGTTCATTTGTTCCTTTAAATTCCACATAAGTGAAATAATATGGCGTTTGTCATTCTTCCTCTGACTCATTTTGCTAAATATAATCCCCTCCCATTCTACCCATATTGTCACAAATGTCAATTCTTTTTTTAAATAACTGAATAATATTACATTGTTTATGAGTACCTTATTTTATTTATTAAGTCAACCTATATTAAACCACATTTTAGTAACAGTCATCTCTTGGTCTATTATGTTGGGTTTTCTGCAAACTATTTCTTTCTTTAAAGCATTATTAGACTCTCTGACAATTTCCTTTTGCTTGAATCTTTGATAAACATACCCATATCATCCATCCAATTTACAAAAAAAAAAATTTGAAGGAGGCATAGCTATGAAATGAAGTTCAAATTACAAATATTTAGAACATAAAATAATTTTAATATGTATGTGTGCACTATATAATATCACTAAAAGACACTTACATATGTATTCACTACATGCCTGTTGCTCCATTGGAAGGTGCTGTAATGTGTAGTAAGTGCACAGGGACAAGAGTGAAGACTGAAATCTACTTGGATACAAACCAAACCCCCTCTGACTATAGGTTAAGTTTCTTAATAAATCAGTTTGCAAAAAGTGTGGGATAGTGTTACAAGCTCTGTCTAGCTAATTTGGACAAATGAGTTAAATATAAAAAATTAATTAGATATAAAAATTAATGAATAGTAAGTTTATTAAGAGTTATTTGAATATCTGAACTTCTCTATTTCATTCCAGGTTGTATGAAGTCATAGTAGATAAATCACTGCATTGATTTGGGACTTCAATTCCTCTTAGGGGAATGAGGAGACTCTCTTCCTTTCCATTCCCACAGTCAGGGTTTGAGATATTAATACCAAAGTGATAATCAAAGCTTATTTCTTCAGTGAAACCTGTCTATCTGAAATAACATTAAATTCATTAATTAAACTGTGGATGGAGAAGAAGATAAACACATGCAATTTGCAGCAACATGGATGGAATTAGAGGGGATCATACTCAGTGAAATAAGCCAGAAAGAAAGAGAAAAATATCGAATGGTTTCACTTATAATAGGACTATAAGGAAACCAAATAGGAGAGAGACACTCAGTGGGTGGGAGGTGGGGGGGTGAGGGGAGGGAGGGGAGGATAAGAGCACAAAATGGAGTAGAAAAGGACACAAGGGACCACGGAGATGGATCACGGGTGAATTGGTGGTGGGTTACCCAAGTGGAATACAAAATATAAAAAACATAAATAACAATAAAAAAATATATATAAAGTGATTAAACTAGATGCTTAAACTCAGTGACTAAGCTGTATGCTCAAACTAGAACTTGGGTTAGAATAATGAACTGGATGCATTGATTGAATAGTTTTTACCTAATAGTTAAGTAAATTAAATAATCCAAGAGTTTTTAGTAATTTAATGGTTCCTTCTTCCTTACCCATGATACATTCCTCATTACCTGATGTTGTTAAATAGACTACCTGTTTGTCAATTGTTTCTCTGCACCACTACAATGGAAAATCTATGAACCTAGGGTTCTGTTTTCATATCTTCAGTACTTAGGATAGCACTTGGAATATAGCATCACCTGGTACTATATTTCAATACTGTATGAATGTCAAATAATTTACATGTACATAAGATTTACATATCTCATAAGATTGAGGTGAAAGAGACTAACATTTACATGCAAAATATTATTGCAACTCTCTGAATCTTCCTTGATTTCTCAATGTTTTTCCCCGTGATGCCCTCCTTACTTCTCATTTACTTTTCTTTTTATTATTTTTTAAAGATTTATTCATTTTTGCTTACAAGCTGGAGTGCAGGCCAGAGGTGTAGGGCGGTAAGAGAGTTCACCAGAGACAGAGCGGGGTACAAAACAGCCAGATCGACTGAAATACACTGCTGAGGGGAGCAGTAGGTGAGGCAGGAGAAGTCTGCTGTGCCACGTGGAAATCTCGCTGGCCAGACATCGAACTCAAGCAGCAGTCTCTGACAGCTCCACAGCACTGAGCTTAACCCGTTGCACCACAGGGGAGGCCCACTTCTCGTTTACTCTTAAATCCTTAATTTCTTAAAACTTCCACCACAGATATCCTCCTTTATCTTGCCTGGGCACTGTTGCACCCCAGGTGCAAACATGACCCAGGATTCAGAACTGTGTGGTGACCCAAGGCAAGCCCTGGTTGTCCGTCATTTGTTCACATACTGACATTAGCGTCAATTAGCTGTGTGTTCTGGAAAGCTTAGTATAGTCTAATCTTTAAAGTATATTTTTTCAATTTTGAAAAGAACTAGAGAGAAAGAAAATAAGAAAAAGGAAATCATAAAATTTATCTTGACTAGGCAGCAGAGACTAGAAAATTGTGAAATGAAGTGTTCATAGCAATAACATTTATGAATTAATGAAAAGATTTTTTAAGTAGTGGCATGGATTTTGGTCAGACTTAATATTCAATAGCAGTCTCTGTAGCTGAGAAAAGCTGTTATATTAGTAACTACACTAATCAGCACTTCTATGATTGTTCTTACTATCTGGACTTTAACAGATGCCCCAAATATGTGTTTTTTTGGGGGAACATTTGACTACATTCCAAAGCACATCAGGAGCTCCTATGTGGGCAGAGACACAGATTGTTGGGACCATATGGCCTGTGGACTTTATGTAATATCATATGATGAAATCTTTGCAGAGTATTTCTTCTATCCAAAAACTCCTACCTGGTGCATTTTCTTCCTTCAAATTGCAATACATAAATAATTTCATGCTGAGAGTTCTAAACTTTCTCTATGGGAAGTTGAAGTATGAAGATATTTATGATGATTCTTGGTGAAATGAAGTTATTACAGATGCTGTCCTAGTGAACAGTGTTGATGGGGACAGATTTGTGCTGAAGTCAGTTATATTCTAAGGTGGTTTTATTTTATCACTTTTGATTACTATTTAAAGATGTGTTGTGGAAGTTTGTTGTAATGATGGATCCTAAAAATTGGGCCAGAGTGGTAGAGTTAAAAATGGTTGGGAAAACGATACTGGTATTTTGAATAAATCTATGAATATGATCTTCCTGCTTAAGTTTTGGTGAGCTGACCACTTTTCTATATAGACCCCATATATTTTAACAGGACCAATGGCAAAAATGAATGGTCTTTTTATTGTTTAAAACTATTTTGATGTCTTGATATTTATTCCTGAGCCTGGGTTTAGTCGATCTGATTGTAAAACAAATTGTAAAACCTATGAATTTAAAGTTGTTTACTTACTAGAGCAAAATGGATGCTGAATCTGCCTGCATTTCTATTTGTACCTGTGTAGACGATTTGTATCAAATTGACAGTAAAATTGTAATTGGTTTGAATTTGCACAATTTAGGTTTATGTCATTTTTGTAATTGAGTAATAGAGAAAGTTTGAAGTCTATTGTAATAGGGGAGAATACCAGTTACTGTGAAGACTTTGTCCATATCTTCTCAGCACACACAATCGAGACCTCAGGCAGAACTCTGCCTGTATGGATTTACATGCAATGTTTTCTATGCAAAGAGAAATTATTGCCATCTGGACTCTCTATCCCCAGCTCATTGCATTTATTAGTGAATTCTTCTTGTGGATTCCCTGGGTTTATGATGCTCTATAAGTACAAAGTGTTGTATTCTCAATTCTTACTGTATTTTTTCTTTAAAATTCACAGTTTTTTTGTTTAAAGTGGCATGTAGGAGGGTTTTAGAAAACATACTTTATTCCCACTCTCTTGTTCTGTTCCACCAGTACCATCTGGTACAGATGAGAGTTTCCCTAATTGACACTAACGACTGGGAGATCCATTGCAAATTACTGAATTTTGCAGATTAGCAAATATGATTAGAAAAATCAAGGAGTCTGCATTGCACTAATGTACTTTGTAGAAAACTAAGAAAAAATTGACCATATTATTAGAGCTTAATCTTTTTTTTTTAATTTATTTATGCATACAAGCTGGGGTACAGGCCAGAGGTGTGGGGCGGCGAGAGGGTTCACCAGAGACAGAGTGGGGAGCAGAACAGGCAGATCAGAAACACTGCTGAGGGGAGCAGCGGGCGAGGCAGGAGAGGTCTGCGGCACCATGTGGGGTTCTCCCTGGCTGGGCGTCGAACTCGCATTGCTGCTGCCGACAGCTCCACAGCGCAGCGCCCAACCGCTGCGCCACCGGGGAGGCCCCAGAGCTTAATCTTTTAATATGAGCAGATATTTTATAAAAGTTGACTGTGCCATTAGGGAATACTGGAACATAATGCACTGTTGAAGGAATTAGTAGAAATTTCTAAAGAAAACGTTTTCATGCTTTATGCTTTTTCTGAACTTTAATACTCGGTACAATACACATGAACAAAAAATAAGGTAAAGCTGTTCCTTAAGAATCTTCACTGTCTTCTAGTAGTATTTGTTCTGATTGAGGAAATGTATAGACTATTTGATATATGTGTTTTTGCATTTTATATTATTGTTTAAAAATAACACTGCTATGTTAATGGAAGTTTTGTGGTTTGTAAACATTTTAACGGTTTATTTATTTATGCATACAAGAACTGGGGTGTAGACCAGAGGTGTGCAGTGGTGAGAGGATTCACTAGAGACAGAGTGGGGAACAGACCAGGTGGATCTACGAAGTACACTGCTAAGGGGAGCAGCAGGCGAGGCAGGAGAGATCTGATGTGCTAGGTGGGTTAACTCCATGGCAGGGATAGAACTGGTGCTGCAGCGGTTGCAGATAACTTCATAGTGCTGAGACTTAACCCATTGTGCCACCAGGGAGGCCCCGGTTTGTAAACATTTTAAATGTCAGCTGTTGCGTCAGTATTTGTTATTTTCAATTCTCATTTTTTGTGCTATGTTTGCTCTTTATCAGGCAACAAAATCTCTTGCTTCCTCCTATACAACAGTATAAATAGTTTAATACACACAACTCTTAAAATCACATGAAGTTCTTAGCTGTATGGTTCGTCTTCTGCATCCTTAGGAATTCAGTCATCAGAAGAGTGCGGACAAGGATAGTGGGAGGGCAAGGGAGAGTAAAAGTAGAGAGTTGTGGCAGTAATAATTTAGAGATTTTTTTCTACCTGTATGTGTTGTAATATGCAATGGCTTGTATTGTAATGTTGCAATGGCAATGCCAGCTTCTTTTCAAGAAAAAAGTTCTGAGATCAAGTTGAAGTTAAGTGTGCAATTTTGAACTCCCTAAATTAAGACTCTGCCATGGCTATTTTCTGATTCCAGGGAAAATTGTCATCACCTTCACTGTGATACAGTCAAAAGCCAGTAGGAGGAGTAATGCCTAGCAGAGGGGATCAAGAACTAACCTCTACTCTCTCCAGCTGGGACCTGCACAATAAAAAGTCCTGGTTTGCGTGTGATAAATGGTTAATGATCCTGCTTGAACTAGAAACAGGAGGGGCTGAATAAGTACATCTGATTATGTGATTGAATTAAGAGAAATAATATCATTTATTTCTTTAAACAAATAAGAAGCTATTTAAGGCATTTTCTATTTTTCTATGTCTAGATTTCCTCTCACAGAAACTCAATCCAAAATTAACTCTTTAAAATGGGAAATCTTTAAAAAATAAAACTAAAAAATATAAAAGCAATTATAAAATGTTATTTGGCATGCTTAATTTTCAATTAACAATATATTAAAAGAAGGAAATTAAGATATAATCCAAACCCATGACATAATTTTACTTTCTTTCCCTCAGTGGAACTTTTGTATTCATTTTTTGTTGAATTGTCTCATGACTCACTGAACAGTGAAAAAGATTAGAAATTGTATTTGTCTTAGATATTTTTTGGAATTAGCTTTTAACCCCTTCATTATAATTCCTTAGCGTATTTCCTCTAATGTTGCTTCCTCATTTTTACTGTTTTAAATGTGATCGATATTTTTTGTTTTAGGGCAGTTTTGTAGTGAGAATATGCTGAAATTTAAAATTATAGAGTATTTAAGATTATGAAATGCATCTAAGTCCCTGAATAGACTGTGGTCACTGATTAGATGCCTCTGAAAACTCAAAACTCTCAGAACGCTCTGGCAAAAGTATGTTTCGCTTTCTTAAAATTAATCCAGAGATAAATTCAATAAAAAAGATGCATAGTTCATTTTTATAACTTTAAAACAAACAAAAATAAAGCCAAAAGTAATCACTTTTTAAATACTTAGCATTGCAAAGCTCTGCAACAGTGGGGGGGGGAATCAATCTGCATATGAATGGCTGAAATAATGAATTTTTTCCTATGGCTTTCTAGCACAAAAAATTCTACTTCATGGCAGCTGGCTTTTATATATTTTTTTCAGTTTATATTGGCTCACCCCACTGAAAGACTTTGGAAAAACAATACAAAAGAGAGGTTAATTGCCTAGTCTTGCATTGGAAATGCTTGACAGCCTGTGGCAGCATTGAAATGAATCACAAACTGAGAGTTGGATTATGCAGCTTTTAAAAACTATTGTGAGTGAGAATGTATAGCATATCTTAAGACCAAAAAAGAAATCAAGGATGCACCCATCTATAAAAGGAAAAAAAAAACACCCCCACACCAGATACATAGATGAAGAGAAGCTCTACTCTTTGTAAGGGAAAAATATTCACTGATCTGAGTAGATATCTTGGTAATGAAGGAACTGATGCTCAGTTCTGTTTTGGTATCCCTGCTTATCATTGCAGCAGTTGGAAAGGAGTCATTTCTAAGAACTGGAGAGATATTTCTTAGCAGTCACCAGAATGTTTACCCTTAGGGATTTGGGCCCAACAACTCCAGCAATGAAACTGGCTTAAAGATACTGCGAATCAAAGGGTCTCTGTCATGTTCACAAAGAGCAAATCATCTTTAATCTACTGTTTAAATTGAAAGTGAAAGGAAGTAGACATTAGCATGAGGTCTCCATTGCAATCACATTTTATAATTCCATTAAAATGCCCTGCTTAGAAAGACAGTTTATAACAACACAGTACTGATGCTTTAAATTTATTTTTTTAAGATTTATTTATTTATGCATATAAGCTGGGGTATAGGACAGAGGCGTGGGGTGGTGAGAGGGTTCACCAGAGACAGAGTGGGGAGCAGAACAGGCAGATCAACAGAAATACACTGCTGAGAGGGCGGGGCAGGAGAGGTCTGCTGCGCCAGGTGGGAATCTCCCCAGCCAGGCGTCAAACTCGTGTTGCCGCTGCCGACAGCTCCACAGCACAGCACTTAACTGCTGTGCCACCAGGGAGGCCCTGATGCTTTAAAATATTAATCATTATCTTAGCAGAACTGGAAGACACTATGCAAGCGAAGAAATGATCAAACGCTTTGCAGGTGCTAACAGGGGCATTCCGTTTGAACCCTGGAAAGGGATGTAAGCACTAAGGTAAAACACTCAAAGAAATACTCAAAGAAAAAGACTAGAGTTACTAGAAAATCAGACTGTACTTATGCAACCCACATCAACCCTGTCCTGCTCAGATTCTTTAATGCATTTATATATTATTCCCATTTCAAAGTTAAAACCATTAAGACACACATTTCTTTTTGCTGTAACATGTGCTGACACATATTTTTAGTAAAATAGAACCTAAAATTGAAGAGAAGGTGAGATAAATAACCAAGGAAGACACAGAAATTAATTTCTGATCTGGACTAATAGCTTTGAGCTCTTTAGTATCAGGTGTCAAATCCTACTGCATCTTTCTTTTAATCAGCCATCAATTCTAAAAAGCCTTGTCCCAATTCAAGATATTTGTTAGAATGGCATTTCTGAAACCATGTGGACATCAAATAATTGAGTCATGTTATAATGCAAGGCATGTGTTCCAGTACTTTCTGGGACAATGGGCCTAGGTGCTGTGAAATTTGTTGGAATTATCATCTGTTTTCTGACTTGTCTCAGCAATTCTAGCATTTGCAGCATCAGCCACTTAGACTATGCCTTTACGTTCATCCTCATCCAAGTCTCTCAATAAATTAATCTTTAGACAAAGGAAGAATATCTGAAGAATAGATGGATAAGCTTAACAGCCAAGGCATATATATTCTTGGGTCTTCTCTGGCTTTGTGCCCCTGCTCCTCATGACCAGTATTTAAATTTTTAGCCATTTGTATAGAAGCAAGAATATGGCTATAGTTTCAATTACCAAGCAGTTGTACTTGCTAATTTTCTTAATGTCTCTGAGACTTATAATACACATATTATAATACCCAATTCGCAAGGTTGCTTTGAGTATTTAATATTAAATTGCCCCTGAAACAATCCCTAAGAGAGGGAGCTCACTAAATTTTTTTTTGAAGATTTACTTTTATTTATTTATACATACAAGCTGGGGTACAGGCCAGAGGCGTGGGGCGGCGAGAGGGTTCACCAGAGACAGAGTGGGGAGCAGAACAGGCAGTTCAGAAATACACTGCTGAGGGGAGCAGCGGGTGAGGCAGGAGAGGTCTGCTGCACCATGTGGGATTCTCCCCCGCTGGGCGGCGAACCCGCATCGTGTGCTGCCCACAGCTCCACAGCGCAGGGCTTAACCGCTACGCCACCAGGGAGGCCCTGGAGCTCACTAAATGTTTGGGATTGTTTTGTTTGTTTATTTCTTTTCTACTAGAAAATGTGAATTTGTTGTTTCATGTTTCTTGGAACTTCTGTATACAGGCACCTGATTCTACTGTTTGGTATGATATTTATTTAAATTATTTTTTTACACAAAGCACTCACTGCCGTCCGTTAGACCTCCTCCCAGCCTCTTTGCTTGCTCTGCCTGCCCATCCTCTTTCCCTTTGTAAAGCTTCATTTTATTGTTGATGTTCACGGGTTTATTTTGAGTTGGTTTTGTCCATCTTCTTCATTTCCTTATATTGCATATATTTTCTCCTCCTGAATTATTTCACTTGACATAATCCTCTCAGTTACCTTCTGTTTTACAAATATCAATGCTTCAGTTCTGTTGCTTAATAGTATTCCATTGTGTAAGTATACTGAAGATCCCCAAATCAAAACCCCCTAAAATTCACGTAAGTGTTCTCTTCAAGACATGCAATATATTTTGAGCCAAGAACAATGAAATCCCTTGAGGTTGAGGAGAAACTTCTGTGCTTGCCTAAGTCCTTCACCCTCCCATAATCAAAGAAGAGATCATCACATCCTAAGCTTCTACCATTTTTCTAGAGATGCTATCATTTTTCTCCCTTTTATGACCTAGAAGAATGTAGTTGTGACATCTCATCCAATTATTGGTTTATCAGTGTCCTCTCTATCTAAAACTCTTAAAGGAAGGTAACCCCTCCTTTTCTGTCACAACCTTCTTGCCACACAAAGGTCCTCAATACAGGATCTACATCTATATCTATATTGATATCAATATCGCTATTGATCTATCTCTCCACAGGCTGCTTATTATTCTGGAATGTATGTTATTAAATTGCTTTTTCCCTCGCCAACCCATCTGATGTTGTTTTAATTACTCATCAAGTCTGAGAAGAACACAGAGGTGTATAGGATGATTTCTTTTGTATTCCAGCAATACCAGATCTTCTTTAATCATGTATCAAAATGGGAAAATAAGCTCTCTCTTAGCTATTATAAATAGTGCAGCAATAAACATTATGGCACATATAACTCTGTGAGTTACTAATTTCAAATTTTTTGGTTAGATTCCAAGAAGTGAGACTGCTACATCAGATCCATGCTGTTTTTTAAGTGACTACACCAATTTACATTCCCACCAACACTATGCAAGTATTTCTTTTTTTCTGTACCCTTGCCAACACTTATTGTTACTAGTCTTTTTAATGTCAGCCATTCTCATTCCTTATGTTTGTCCTTTATTTCTTCTTTTTTTAATGGCAATTACTATCTGAGTTGAGTGTGCGTGTGGTGGGTGCTGCAGAGACAGTATTTCCTTTCAGTCAATATTTCCATCTCCTGGAACAATGCTGGAACAATGCTGGAGACAAGTGGCTTCATTTCTTAGCGGTCACTCCTGGTTTATGCACTGATCTTCCTTCTTTTCCTTGAAAATTTCAAGCTCCTTGATGCATCATTTTATACCTGCAATTTTCTTTACTAATTGCATAGTTCCTTCAACTGTAACATCTTGCCTTTTGGGCACAGAATTAATGATCTACATTTTTTTTAAGATTTATTTATTTTTGCATACAAGCTGGGGTACAGGCCAGAGATGTGGGGTGGTGAGAGGGTTCACCAGAGACAGAGTGGTGAGCAGAACAGGCAGATCGACGGACATACACTGCTGAGGGGAGCAGCGGATGAGGCAGAAGAGGTCTGCTGTGCCATGTGGGAATCTCCCTGGCCAGGTGTAGAACTCACATCACTGCTGCTAATAGCTCCACAGCACAGCGCTTAAACCGCTGCACCACCAGGGATGCCCAATGGTCTACATTTTTGAGAGGACTCCCAGGTATATTTATACACATAAATTACTTCTATGTCAAGTGTCCTGCTTCAGGCCCAAATACTCTATGTGATCTTTCAGGCCTAAACCACAAGCTATTACAAGGATTTGCCTAGCAGAACACATGTTAAGGGATGAGGACGATTGCACTCTGTATCCCAACTATACTGCACTGTAGTTTTCTGAAGGAACTTGAAGTCAGGGCTTTGCTAGTCCTTCCCCCATCAGACATATGCCTGTCAAACTCATGCCCTCACACGCATGTCCCACTATCCCCACCACGCTCACATTCTCACAGGCTTGTCTGCATTGATAGTTCAGGGCCTCCTCTTAGAGACTTCCATACTGACCTTGGCTGAGGCACTGCCATTTTGACTTCATATCTTTCCATTCTATCCTTTCTCCTTCTATCTTTTATGGGGTTGATCCTCAGTGAGATAATTCTCCCAAATTGCATCCTCCCTCTCAGCCACACACAGTTCTGTACTATGGGGAGAGAGAGGATTGTCAGCCAGTGCTTCCTTTTGCTCTTGCTGGCAGTAATGATAAAGACTTGATTGTTACTTTACTTTTGTTTCATTGTCCTGACAATCATCATAGGTGATTGCTTGAAACTGAGAACTTAACACTACTTGAAATAAACTTTTAAGTTATTGGTCTTTACTATCTCCATTTCTCACTTGAATGTATGCTCCATGGTTCTAGGAACCTTGTCATAGAACCTATTACTACCTGAGTTACCTAGATGGGAAGCTGGCATGTACTAGATCTTCAATAAAAATGGCATCTGTGTACATGGCAGATTACTTCTTATGGATTCTTCCTGCATTGCTCACCTATATGCAGTAAGCTTCTTGGCAAGTATAAGAACAAGATTTGGATACTTAATACCGGTTCTTAAATCTTCTTCATTTTCCATTTGTAAGGTCTCTAATATCCATGTTCCACCTTCCTAGAATTTTATCCACTGCCTCTTTTTTTCTTTCCTAAAAAATAAGTTTATTGAAGTAATGTTAGTTTACGATGCTACCTTAGTTTTAGAGGTATAGAATTACACCTCTATAAGTGCCTCTTGTAAGACATTTTGAAATAAAATTCCATAAATGTACTGTGTCCAGGGACTCTTACACTTGACCCATTTCACTTGCGGCAAATGAATGGTAATCTAAAACAGGTGTCAGCAAATATGAAGCATGGTTTAAATGGAGCATGTAGTATGTTTTTGTACAGTTGTGGAGGTAAGAACAGTTTTTACATTTTTAAAAAAGGTTTCTGAAAAGAAAAAGGATATGACATAGAGAGTATAGGTAGCCAATAAAGCCTAAGATATTTACTGCCTGGCCTTTTGCAGGAAAATATCATTGAACCTTGCTCTAAAATATATCTAGCTGGTTCCAGAGATGCCAACACCCACAGGTCCTTTTGCAGCAAAAGGTGCACTGATAGGGTCTGCTAACATCCAAAGAAGGTTGTTTATTATTATAAGGGTAATTAAAGGAAATATTAACTCTTTTATCCTTGGTTTCTATCTCAGAAATATAATTGTTTCAAGGTGACTTCCTTATATAAATCTGGGTACCAAATTTCACTTGCCGCTTTGAATAGTAAATAAATCCTATGTATTAACATGTGTTCCTCTAATAAGAGCAGAGAGTTAAGGCCTATTTGGACTTATACCTTAGCTCATGACCTTAGCTTTCTGCATGCTATGTCCCAATGGCATTTATTTGGAGTAATATTTTATGGAGTTTATGGAAGATTACTAATGACATCAACAGTGCTAAGATAAATTTCTAAATTCATGCTGGCAAATATGAGAAATGTGGGATAAAGTGAGGGGCAAGGGAATTATAAAAACAACAGACCCAATTTACTAAGACACATCTATCAGAAATATAACTGTGTGAATCACAGTTTTATGTTGTTTGATTAAGTGTCTGAGGAAAAGGTTTACTTTATTTAGAAAATGCAGAGGTGTCTTTTTGTTACAAAGTGACGTGACCTTCATCCACTACACAAATATTCATTGAACATCTGTTTACCACACACTATTCTAGGTACTGGAAATGAAACAGTGAACAAAACAATGTTCCCTCCTTGACAGGCATCTGTCTGGTGGTAATAAGTGCCATGGAGGTAAATAAATAGTTGAGTAAGTGATACAAAAAAATCAAAGGGGAATTGTTGCTATTTCACATGGGCGGTTTAGTGCAAGCCTGATTACTGAGGCAACAATACAGAGAGGGAGGAATTGTCTCTACTATTACAAGGGCATTTCATGCAGAAGGAGTTGGGAATGCCAAGATACTAAGGTTGCAAACTTTGTTCAAAGAATAACCATGAAGTCAATGCATCATAGCAGTAGAAGAGGGAAGGGAAAAATACAGGGTCAGAGAGGTGGCAGGGGATCAGATCTAGAGGATGCTATTGCCTTTCATTCTGAATGAGATAGGAAGAGATTTGGTTTTTAGCATATTTCAAGATGATATTTCAAGGTGATATTTCAAGATGATATTTCAAGGGCATCTAATGATTCCAGAAATGATGAACCAATGTGGTAATAGAGACAGTAAAGAAAGGTTATTTTACTAGTGTGTTGTATGTTGAAGCTGTATATTTTTTCTATAGATTGGATGCAGTGTTTGAGAGAGAGGCTCAAAGGTGACTCTTCTGTCTCTGGATGGCTCTTTATTTTCTGACCCTCCTAAGGCATAGAAGTCAGTCAAATTTAGTGACTTTTGTCATTGGTGAGTGAGTTACAGAGTTTGCTGATGGGGCGAGGAATATGAATAAACATTTGTAAAAAGTGAATAATTGACTCAGTTTCAAACTTCACTTTTCTGGTGTTATTTTAATGGGATGACAAATCCTACATACAAAAATAATTCTAGGAGAAACAGTAAGACCTTAGCTTTTCCATGAAATACGTTTGTTAACTCATTGTTAATCTCTCTAGACTCAATTTAGTTTTCTTTATGATACCCACATTATAATTTGCCAGGGTTTTGCAAAACTAATAGTGGAATATGTCACCTGGTTAATGCCAAAGTCACCATCTCATTGTTGATTGTTGATTGGTTGGTTATTTTCTTAAAACATAGATATAGAAATTAAATATATGCTTAACTTTATATATATATAGGCTTATTTATCATTGTCAATTTGTTATTTAAAGTGTAAGAACTCTTATAATTGGAGTAGTATGGTATTACAATCACTCTTTTAAGTTGAATCTTATGAAAAAGTAGAACATTTTAAAATGGTAGTTTTTACTATATTCTGTTTTAAATTTGTACTACTAAATGACCTTTTTTATTTCATTTACAGTCACACTAAAATGAGACATTTTCTCTTGTAACATTTTACGTATTAAAAAAGCCTTTACACTCAGTTCTAAAGATCAATCTTTAACATTTAATAAATGTATCGCAAGAAAAAAAGGCATAATCTCAGCAAACTCAATTTGGAATTTTCTTCATTTTATAATTTATAATCTCATTTTATCTTTACCGAAGAAGAATGCTGACCAAAGTTAGACTTTGTTATTCAATATATTCAATATATTGACATTTGAATTAGAGAGGCATTGTTGAATGACTAGTATTATATAAGATTTAAGATTTAATTACAACAGCCAATAGTTCATATCTGATTTTGGTGTACAACAAAATTAACTAACACTTCTCATTACAGTTTGATTTTTAAATATGTTGCAATGATTTATTATAAACCCTATTTGCTGCTTTCTACCATAGAACATGTGGCATGGGGATAGCTCTGGAACTGGTGTATCTGTGTCTGTTAGTTAACCAATCAAAGTCTTTCTCTGTGCATTGAGGGAATAAAATGAGATGGCTAGGGTATCAATGTTTTCCCAACTCCAATTTCCCATGTATTCAACTGATGTCATATGTCTTTGCACATACAGAAAAGAGTTGTCTACTTGGTAAACAAGATCTATCTTCTGTATCTGGGTGAATGTTAGATTTATTATATACTCCCCTTTTCATTGCTACAATCACAGTCATAATACTAAGTATGTAATTTTTGCATTGGCTTCCAAGCTGGTTTATCTGTGATGTGCATTTTTTTTAAGATTTATTTATTTATGCATACAAGCTGGGGTACAGGCCAGAGGTGCGGGGCGGTGAAATGATTCACCAGAGACAGAGTTGGGAGCAGAACAAACAGATCGATGGAAACACACTGCTGAGGGGAGCAGCAGGCGAGGCTGGAGAGGTCTGCTGCGCCATGTGGGAATCTCTCCTGCCAGGAGTCAAACTCGCTTAACCGTTGTGTCACCAGGGAGGCCCTGTGATGTGTAATCTTAATGGGTTGCTCATTAATGAATTCATTCAATGTA
Organism: Scalopus aquaticus; assembly: GCA_004024925.1. Classification (NCBI taxonomy): domain Eukaryota; kingdom Metazoa; phylum Chordata; class Mammalia; order Eulipotyphla; family Talpidae; genus Scalopus; species Scalopus aquaticus. The sequence goes on along the minus strand of PVIJ01002212.1, from coordinate 93,932 downwards.
TAATAACTAAGTATCTAATATTTCAGACATTATTTTACCTCAGAAGTTATAGAAATGAAACTGACAAAGACACTTTATTTCATAAAACTTAGACTCTAGTGAAGGTAGAAAGATAGTAAAGCAGTAAAACACAGGTATTGGATGGTCATAATTGGAATGCAGGAAACAAGCAGGGCTGTTTACTCGAGCATGTATTATGGGCATACCATTTAGTGAGTGTCAAATAATGTGTCACCATCAGGCATTTGCTAGAGGAAACAATGTAAAACCACAATCTAAAAATTAGAGGACATTAGAGTCAAATAGGAGAAACCAAAAAAGTGTTTGGTAAAATATGTCTGTGATATTATGTCAAATCTATGAGTCACATTCATTCACTGTTATTTCCAGTTGTGTTGTCGTGCAAAATTAATTAACTTTGCCAAACATCAGTGTGTTCATCTGCAAAACTGGGATTATAACAATACCCACACCTGTGTTCTAAATAGGTTCAAAGGTTAAATGTGCTAATATATTTTGTTTGTTTCCATGAAAATTGAATAATCACAAAAAATTGCACCTTAATCTGAGTTTAATGATAAACTAAAAGAATAATAAAATAATTTTCAAGGTTTCCTTTGTTTCACAGTTTTGCTCAGTGTACAGAAATAGTTTTAGATTTTTTTTGATACATCTTGGTTAAGCTTTTCATATTTATGCTTATATATTTTCTTATCTGAGCACAGTAGTAACTACGAATTGAAAATGCAATCTTAAGAACAACACTAATTAAAATGTTAAATCTTTGGTCTATAAATGTAGCTTTTCTATGAACAAAAGTAAATGTTTACCTTAAATAGTTGTTTTTGCTAACCTTAATACTTAGGCAGCCTGAAAGTGTTATCTAGCAATATGAACTAGTCTATTTAGCTGTGGCACATGAAGGTTTTAATTTTGATGACAAAGAAAAGACATCCCTCACACTTGGGTAGCGACTATTTACATATTTGATCTGAGTTGACCCTTAAAGTCATTTTTAGAGTAAAATAAGCATTTATGCTGAAATTTGGTTAACCAAAGCCATCAATCACTTTCATATATAAAGGAGGTAAAATGAAAAGAATACAATGTGCTGTATATTTTTGTTTTGCTACTCAGCACAGAGTACAACTGAAGAGACTCACTATATAGTATAAAGTCAGCAAAATGTTACTTTATATCTCACACTCCCACAACTTTCAGTAGGTTAATATTAATTTAAGCACCATGTTTAAGATTACATGAAAAGCTTCAGCTCTTCCATCAATTTCTTATACTTAGTTCATTTCCAAACATAAACCTGATACAAATAAAACCAGGAAAACTGTTTTCAATGCATCTTAGCTTTTGCATCAAAAATGTTTCAAGTAGCTTTTCCTCTCTCACAGAATTAATCCACAAGATGAGCAAGACATTCACTAGAAAAAAGAGGTCATATCAGAAAAAGAAGACATACATGCATGACTAACAAAATCCTCTAATTCAAGAGAAAATTTATTTAAATTTCAAATCAGCAGTGAACCCACTCCAATCACTTTTTGACCAAGAAAGAAAATGAACTCTATTTTTATGGAGATAGTTAGTGAAGCATAACATATGATATTCTTTCTAATGCCCTTATTGGCCTCTGGACCATGCAGTTGGTCAGGAAAAAGTACAGCACAACTCATACTGTTTAATTCTCTGCTGTTAGTATTCCTCATTCTGTCTGGAGTTAGAAAAATAATTTTTGAACTCAGTTGTAATAATTTCATTACCCTTAATTAAACTCTTACACTATATACCAGGAGATGCTTTTTTGATGGTCAAAAATAAACCTTAATATAAGTTGTTAGTGAAGAAGTGCAAATCATATTAAATCACAGAAAATAACTATATTTAAGCATGGGAGAGTGTTATTGTCTCTTTAAATCTTTATATATGTCATTTTTTTTGGTATGGTTAGTTAGCCATCTTTGATTTTTTAATATTATACAACAAATTCAGGAAAATTATGTTATAAAACACATTAAAAATTAAATTTAGTAGATTAAAATAAATCTGATTTATTTTGTTTAGCATAGTCACATCTAGTTCCATCTACATTGTTGAAAATGGCAAGATTGCATCCTTTTTAACAGTTGACTTGTATTCAATTGTGTATATATATATATTTTTTTTCAATTGTGTATATAAATCACATCTTCTTTATCCATCATCTGTTGTTGGTTACTTAGGTTGTTTGGATAACATGGCTATTATAAATAGTGCTACATGAACATAGTGGTGCATAAAATCCTAGGGATTAGTATTTTCATTCTTCAGGGATTGCTAGATCATATGATAGATCTATTTTCAGTATTTTCAGAAACCTCCATACTGTTTTCCATAGCGTCTGGACAAATCTGCATTCCCATTAACAGTGTGCAAGTTTTCCTTTTCTGTACAACTTCACCAGCATTTGTTTTTAGTCTTTTTGATATGAGCCTTATTCATGGGCATGAGACATCTCATCTTGGTTTTGACTTGCCTTTCTCTGATGATAAGTGATGTTGAAATTTTTTCATGTGCCTTTTGGCCATTTGTACATCTTCTTTGTACATCCATTTGTACATCATCTACTATGTTGAATAGTAGTAATAAAAGTGGATATCCATTTCTCCTAATAGATCTTAATAGAAAGCTTTCAGTTTTTCACCATTGAGGGTTATGTTAGTGTGGGGTTGTCATACACACACACACACTTATGTATATATATGGCATTTTACTGTTTAGATATGTTTCTTCTATCCACTATTTTTGGGAGATTTTGATTGGATGTTGATTCTTTTTCAATTAAAAATGTTACAAGATAACATTGAATTGTAATGACATATGTTTTAGGAGAATACATTAACACATCTCATACATATATATGTATATCTAATAAAAATAAACTTAAGTAAAATCTATGGGATGGAAACTTACTGTTTATTAACTCACAGAATTCACACTACTCTGAAAACTGGGTATTATTACCCCTGTATTAAAGAAATTGAGGCTCGGAGAGGTAAAGTGCTTATTCATAGTCACACAGTTAACAAATGGAAAGTAAATGTTTATAGAAATCCAAAACACTTCTCTCTCTCTTTCTCTCTTTTTTTCTATATACACTTCAATCTCAATTCAGGATTAGGCATTCTGTATTTTCAAGTGTATTTGTCTTCCTATTTAAAGAACCGATGTATTTGCCATATTAAATGGGATCACAGTGAGGAACACTTGAGATGAGCTGAAAAGATTCATTCTTGGTGTGGAGAAATCTAGGCATATGTGTGATTTAAAATGCTGAATAAAAATGTGACAAAAAATAGAAAAATGACTTTTGTCAAGTATATTCTATAGGTTTAAATTTCTGATATGCTTATATCTAAATCCTAAAATGTGATTATTTGGGCAAGGGTTTGCCATATTATGCTATGTCAAAATGGCTACTGGCTCTTCCTGTGAATAAGTCATTGATGTTGGCTTGTCTTAGAACAGATGTCAAGCTTCCATTTGCAATCATTAGTAGAAACATAAAGGACCTAGTGATAAGTGATTTCTCTATTCTTGATATGATTGATTATGGAGAGTCATAGGGATGTGGGTGTGATCCCTAAATAGAATAGCCTCAAGGGGAGAAGTATTTTGTCTAAGAGGATGAATCTGGGAAAAGTGTGTAGCACTGAAAGCATAAATCATGGTTTGGATTAGGAAGTGATAAATGAGATCCTTCTGTTGATAGTAGGTAGAACCCAGGGGCTATTTGAGATGGACAGAAAATGTAACTGCCTCAGGAGTCAGACAGCTGCATGATAAGAAGCATCTTTCTAGTACTCTAGGTGACATGACCTCTCTTATCTTTTTAAGAGTAGTATATTCAATTTCTCAAAATCCTGGGATTATCTGCATCACACAATTTGTTCTTTCAAACTCTCTCTGATCCATTCCACTAGAAATACATATTTACCATGTCCAAAGAGAAGATTAAATAGTAATATTACAAAAAGTGGCTGCATGAAATTATGAAAGATGAATTCATGCCTACATTTTTTAAGTTGTAATGCAAATGCCGAACTGTACCAAGATTGGAGACAAACAGAGAGACAGGCAGATAGGCTGGTGCACAAAATACACACACACACACACACACACACATGAGTGAAAGAATAAAAAACCATGAATTTCACTATTGCAAAGATATCTCACTAATAGAATGATGACTAATTTCAAGATCTGTTTATGAATTTGTTGAATTTGTGAAGTTACTGCCATGTCCCTCCCTTTCCCAAACTCCCTGCTACCACACTATACCCGTGATCCTCAAATGCTGTGTCTAGTGTTTTGTTCCTGATCCTTTGTTTCTGATTTCCTCTGCTGCAGGGTGTTTATTCACTCTTACATTTAGCAGACACTAAGGGATTCTAATCAAATCTAGAAATTAGGTAATTCATCTTATTCTTTCTTGAGAATTAAACTAAATCTTTTCGAATGATCCTCCCCCCTTATTTAGAATACCCTTTGCATTCTGAGCATGAAAAAAAAAAAAAACTATAAGAGGAGATCTTAGCCTAAAACTGTCTCTCCTATCATACCCTTCCTTCATCCTCCTGATATTTCCTGAGTTTACTTTAGCTGTTAATTGAACCATCAGGGTCTTGAACAAACAAGCACAATATTTTCCTTTTCTAATTTCATTCTTATATAGCACAAGGTGGGGTAGATTCATCTTTTTATCTGTAGCAGATCAAATTAAAATAAAGAGCCAACTGAATAGATGTGCTTGTAGACTTAAGGAAAAGAAGATCTAACTGCATACTAATCACTGTGCCAAGCACTTTTATACAGCTAAAATTCTCCCCCTTTTCCCTGATTTACCCACCATTCTTCCTCCTTCTCTTCTGGTAAATCACTCATTGGTTTTATAGTCTTAAAGTTATTTTTTTTAATTTGTCTCTTTGTTTGTTTTCTCTATGTAACACAAGAAAGTGAGATAGTTTTTTTCACTTTCTTTGGCATATTTTACTAAGCATAATTTCTCTAGGTCCATCCATGTTATTACAAATGGCAAGATTTCATTTTGTTTTATAGTTGAACAGTATTCCATTGTGGATATACACAATGTCTGCATTATCCATTCATCAATCTCTGGACACTTAGATTCTTTCTTGTCCTTGACTACTGTAAATAGGGCTGTAATAAACATGGGGATGCATATACCTTTTCAAATTAGTGGGTTTTTTTGATAACTATAATAGAGAAATATATTTTTAATTTTGGATGAAATTCCATACATTTTTCCATAGTGGCTGTGCAAATTTACATTCCCATCAATGGTATATAAGTCCACAGCCTCTCCAAAACTTGTTTCTTGACTTTTTGGTAATAGCCACACTCACAAGTGTGAGGTGGTACCTCATCGTTGTTTTGATTTGCATTTCCCTAATGATAAATGATGATGAACATCTTTTCATGTACTTTTTGGTAATCTGTATGTCTTCTTTAGAGAAATGTCATTCAGATCCTTTGCCCATTTTTAAATAGGGTATTATGGTTTCTTATTCTAGATTTCTAGAATTCTTTGTGTATTTTGGATATTTACTCATTGTTAGATGTTTTTTGTGCAAATATCTTCTCCTAGTCAGGTATCTTTTCATTTTGATGCAAGTTCCTCTCACTGTCCTGAAGCTTTTTAGTTTGATGTAGTCCCATATGGTTATTTTTGCTTTTGTTTCCCTTAGTATTGAATTGGAGTCCCAAAACACACCTGTAAGGCTTATATCAAGAAATGTATCACCTATGGTTTCTCCTATGTATTTTGTGGTCTCAGGTCTTACATTCAACTCTTGAATTCCCTTTGAATTATTTTTTTATGTGGTGTGAGATAGAGGTCACGTTTCATTCTTTGAGTGTGACTTCCATTTTTCTTAACACCATTTATTGAAGAGACTTTCCTTGCTATACTTTAAGCTCTTGGTTCCTTTGTCTTCAATTAGTTTTTCATATGTGTAAGGTTTTATTTCTGAGCTCTCATTTTGGTTTAGTGATATGTGTCTGTGTTTTATTCCAATGCCTTTGTTTTAATTACACTGGTCAACAAATTTTTACAAAAGTCATGTTACTGAAATAAAATTAGTCATTTGTTATCAATTGGTATGGGCTCAACACGACATGGGCTCAACATGACAGTCAAATTCTAATTTTGGCTCTAGTTTTTTTTTGTAATCTGCAATAAATTGATGTTTACATCACGGAATGCATGCCAATAGTAGTAGGCTTATGGTTAATACCTGTAAAAAACCAACTCATAGACTACTTCTTAGATTTTTTCACTTGTCTCTTTTACAACTGTTCAGGGGCATCTCTGGGGTGTGTCCAGCAGTGGTCAGCCAGCATTGTAGTGAACCATTTTCCCTGGTATCTTTGTTCCATTGATGCGATATCTTGATGAAAATGTTTTCCATGTTGGGCCTCCCTGGTGGCGCAGCGGTTGAGCGCTGCGCTGTGGAGCTGTCGGCAGTGGCGACGAGAGTTCGACGCCCGGCCAGGGAGAATCCCACATGGTGCAGCAGACCTCTCCTGCCTTGCCCTCTGCTCCCCTCAGCAGTGTATTTCTGATCTGCCTGTGCTGCTCCCCGCTCTGTCTCTGGTGAACCCTCTTGCCGCCCCACGCCTCTCGCCTGTACCCCAGCTTGTATGTATAAATAAAAAATAAAAATAAAAATCTTAAAAAAAAATGTTTGCCATGTTCATCACTAACCATACCACAGTTTTCAGGGAAGAATCCAGATGGGAATGAAGGAAGTGGATCTTTAGAGACATATTGCAGCCAAGTTTCTGATACTGCATCATCATGTCTTCTACTAGTTCCTTGTAGTTTTCTGCCCTAACATCCCCAAGAAAGTTTGTAGACACAAAGTGAAAATAATTTCATGCTTGTTTCGCATCACCCTGCAGCAACTTGTTGATCCGGTCATCTTTGAAGAACTCTCGAATCTGAGAACCCACAAAAACTCTCTCTTTAATCTTTGCTTTGCTGTGTTGAGAAAATTTTTCACACAGGTATTGGAAAGCTGGTGAGGTCTGGTCCATGGCTTTCATGAAATTCCTCATCAAACCTAGTTTGATGCGAAGGGGTGGTAGCAGGATATTGTGAATCTCGACCAGAGCTGGGCGTTGCATATTCTTCACTCCAACTGCTACATTTGGTCTGCGAGTCCATTCCTTCCACAAGTAGTGCAATTCAATTCCTTAGCTATCCCACTCACATAAGAAACAAATGTATTTTGTATATCCCTACTGCAGTGCCATTAAAAGGGCAACTAGCTTCAAATCACCACAGACGTGCCAGCTGTACTTGTTATACGCAAAGGAATTCAGTAGCTGCTTTAAGTTATTGTATGTCTCTTTCACGTGGATAGCATGTGCTACTGGAATAGATGGAAGATGGTTTCCATTGTGCAAAAGAACAGCCTTAAGACTCAGTTTCTAAGTGTCTAGAAATAGTCTCCATTCTTGTGGGTCATGAGTGATTTCTAAGGCATTCATGAGGCCCTCAATATCGGAACAGAAAACCAGAGTACTTTCCTTTCTGAAGAAGGCTCCAACTGCTGGTGGCGCTTTCGATAGAAAGTAATAGTGACATCTTCTTCTAGAAGATTTCATTGTTGGAGTCTTGATCCCAGCAATTCTGTCTTATTCTTGGATAAGTCCAAATCATGAACGAAGTCATCTAGTTCTTCCTGTGTTAGTGTGTGTGGCATTGATGATGCACCACGGTAAAATTCTGGATCACTGCATGCTGATGGAACAGGAGAACATGTTGGCTCACCCTTGTCCTCATCAGATGAATCCAGAGTATATTCTGCTGGAGGTTCTGGAATAGGAAGTCACTCACCATGTGGAACTGGTCTCAATGCAGATGGAATGTTTGGGTAGACTATTCTCGACTTCTTTTACTTTGTTATTCCACTGGAAAGAGGAGGAACTAAACAGAAGTAACCATCTTTTATGTGGTTGCTTGGCTCTCTCCTCACCATGGGGACTGCAAATGGCATTGATGGTCTTTTGCCATTGAACCACTGTGAAAGCTGTGTTGTACATGTAGCACAGCATATATGCGGGGCCCAAGGCTTGTCTTGGTCACCAACCTTGCATCCGAAGTCAATATGATAAGCCTTCTTTCCTTGAGAAGTGATCCTTTTCTTCTGGTTGGCAAATGTCACTTGCCCACAAATAGAGCAGAAATTGTCCACACTATTAATGCACTTTTGGCATTACTGTTCTGTTGTGCCTAAATGGATAAAATAATAACAGTTCTATGGAACAGCAGCTTAAACTGTCTTGCACAGATTCTGAAATATTTTCAATGTTCAACCTTTCCAACAGGGCATCCTATAGCGCACTGCTGATGTCAGCTTACTTCAGGAGCTGCTTGGCAGTAGTATTGCATTGCATCAGAAAATGATGCCACCAACTCTGGATAATGTGTGCATTATGGTATTACGCAAAGTGATACAATATTACATCATGTTAGGTTTGATTTAGGATGTTGTTGGAGTCCTACTGGTAAATTTACACGGTGAAACATAGAAAATGAATTATATGAAATATCTTCAAAACGAGAGCTAATAAAAAATTTTCAGGTTTATATTCTTGTTCAGCACTCCAAGATATGACAGATTACGGCCTTTTAAAGTCAGTAATGATATCATTGTTGAGCAGTGTTACTATTGCTTTTGAGTATTTTTTGAACTCAGGTCATTATAACACCATTTCAAACTTTTAAAAGTCAATTTATGTGGAGGAAAATATCTAAATACTATTTATTAAGAAAATTTTGTTATTCTTTAAATTACAACTCATGTATTTTTGAACATGGTGACTTCTCTGCCCAGATAAAAGCACATTGTCCATCTAGAGTCTTCACTGAAAACAGTGTAAACTAACACTTGTTGGCTCAAAAGGAAACATGATTTGCTAAAAGACTGTAAATAGCTCATAGAACCCTTAGGTCAGAAGACCAGGAATGAAGAATATGTATTTCAGAACAATACTCCAAACTCTACAGGATTATTTCATCTTTTCTTCTCCAGGGCTTGTATAAACAATACTGGATGCTGCTGCAATAACCACCTTTTTTTTTGCTTTTGGAAACTATATACAGTTGATGATACCCTTGCTACAAAATATTCCACTCCACTGTTTATCTTCTGATTAAAATCTGCGCTGATTGCATGGGACTTCAATGGATCTTGTTACCAGAATTTACCTTCCAATTGTCCTTTCTTAATTTGACTCTTAATCATTAACACCTGATACACAGAATTACTGAAAGTGTGAAGATACTCTTATACTTTTGTAGCGTTTAATCTCAGATTCATCTATGGCTGTAGTGTAGTCTGAGAGCAAAACTGTCCCATTAGTTTAAGAGCAAAATTGTATCTCTGCATACAAAAATTCATTTTAGTTGATTCTTTTTTGCCTTCTAACAGTGTTATGAAAGGCAGCTAGTTCTGTAGTTTGATCTGAAATACCAAATTCTTAATAATTCCAATAGTTTAAGATTAATTCCACATATAATTTAATTATCTTGTTCCTAGTATTCATCACATTTTGAGCTACCATTGTTTATTCAATCACTTTGCCTTGCTTTATAGACTGAGAGATGCTTTGCTTTATAGGTTCAGAATATAGAAACATATGGGGCATATTGTAGGATAAATGAAATTATTATCAGAATTTTTCACCCTCCCGCCATTAGCATTGATGATAGACCCCTGGGTTCCCACACGCATGCCTGATGGCGGCACCTGGAGTAGGGCATGGACATGTATGAGTGGGCGCTCCTGGGCATGGGGAGACTGCACATGTAAGGGCGGCATCACAGAGGATGAGCCGCAGCATGAGCAGCAGCAGCAAACAGAATGTGGCATCAGAGAGACCATGAGAGGACGCCAGAGAGCCGAGAGGGTAAAGATTCTCTGGGGGCTGGGAGGCCTGTCAGCTTCCCGGCCCCCCCAGCCACCCCTGCCTGTCCTGCACCTGGTTGCCTCTCTACAAATAGTGCAGAAAGACAATAAAAATCCTGGAAAGCCACCAAGGGCTCCAGGGTTCCTCCTTTGCCCTCTGCCCGGATCGTAGGAAACCTGCTCTATGTCTTCCTGCTACTACCCGTGTATAAAATCATGAGCATGCTCTGAACAGCTAGTCCCACTGTATGGACCAAGTGATTGTTTTATAAACACATGCTGCATACCCAAGTAGATAATTCAAAAGGTTGTTTTTATCCTTTCCTTGTGATATTTTTATATATTTAATCTCTGCAGTGAAAAACTCCCAGAGATCTCGCATCTATCTCTCTTTGGCCTTCCAGTATGTCATATTACAATTTTAATTTTAGTTCACCTCAGTGTGAGGTGAAGGAAGGTGGGGGTTTCTAGGGCTTTAATACTCAATTTTGTTTTGTGGAGTGATGTTAGTTTTGTTCCATAGTAAGCTGCATTCTGTGTTTAGGTTTTCTTCACTTCCTTCCACACATCCCTGTTGTTCCTTTACTCCAGGGACCATGATCTATGAAGCTGAGTCCTCACTGTGGGAATACCAAAATCCAGATCTCCAGGGTCATTCTGTGATAATAATTTGCACTTGGCCCAAAGGCAACACTGTGACTAGCAGGCACTGCATGTGTCCACTTAACACTAAGGCCACCTACAGCGGCTGTGGCTGCTCCACCCTGCTTCAGCTTCTACCTTGGCAATGCTAGGAAGTATAGGAGCCCTTGGTTTGCCTTCCTGGAGGACTTGTGTGTTCACTCTAAAGTCATTTCTGCTGTAGAAACGTTCTTTCTTTCTTTTTTTTTTTTTTAATGTAGTCTGTCCTGGGCCCTTCTGGCTTTTCTTTGATCTCTTTAGTAGTGTAGGGAACGGAATTTTCAGTGGGTAAGCTGCCTGGAGGGTAAGTGATAGTGATCAGGTTTTTCTGATCAATGATCAACATCTGTGGTCTTACATAAGTGCCTGATGGTGGCACTTGGAGTATGGCATGGGCTTGCAGAAGTGGAAGCACCTGGGCTGAGAGATGGAGCATATAAGGGGGCAGCAGATGTCGTGGTGGCAGAGGTTGAGGTGTGGCGGAGTACAGTAGCAACCAGTGAAGAGGCCACAAGAGCATGCCAGAGAGCCCAGAAAGAATGAAGATTCGCCAGGGGCTAGAAAGCCTCCCAGACTCCTGGCCCCCAGGCTTCCGCCTGCCCTGAACCTGGTTGCCTCACTACAAATGGTATAGAAAGATCATTAAAAGCCTGAAAAAGCCACTGATGGCTCAAGGACTCCTCCTTTACCCATCTGCCCAGATGATAGAAAACCTGCTTTGTGCCTGGCTGGTGCTACACTGCCCCAGTTGTAGGGTTCCTAATTCCCAGGTCATATTTTACTGAGCTCCCACTGGCCCGGGTTGGGCCCAGGCCCACTCTTGTGTCAGGAAAATTCCTCCAAGGAATTTCACAGTGTCTGAGGTTTCCCTAAGTGTGGCTTGGTAAATTCACCTCCAGTCCTGTCATATTCCCCCTCATCTCCTATTCTTTTCTCTAATTGTCCACCATCCTTAGTGCTTGAACTCTCTGGGGATATCCTGGGGCTGCATAGCTGATTCAAAGCTTCTGGATTGTTCTAGGAGGACATATCAGGGTTTTTTTCTTTTTTTTAGTGTTTTTGAGGTACGGGTGATTCCAGCCTCTTTATTCTGCCATATATGAAGTCGAACTCCAAATAATTTTGAACAAAGGATTTACCACCATCAAATATTAAACATATATTCATTTTTAAATTTTTTCTATGACAGATAAATCCCATGTAGAAAGAAATTATGATTTATTCTCTGGTGTATTTCCATGTTTCATATACATAGTGTTCAATATCTGTGCTTTCCAAGGTCGTGTTAGCTATGGATGTCTGTTGAGCATCTGGAATGCAGCTAGTACTACTGAGAAAGTAAAATTTTAATATTATATAAGTTTAAACATAAATAACTGTAGGGCCCATGAAAAAACATGGAGTTTTCTCCGGGTGTCTCGGAATGATATTTGTCATGACTTTACAGCACATGTGGTCTGGTAGATAACTGGTAGTTTTGAGATGAAGTCTGAGTGTGAGGAAAACAGTACATAAAGTGTAACCTTGATGTATTCTTCACATGCATGAAAACATTAACTTGGCCCTGTGCTGGCTTTGTCTATAAATCATATAACAGAGCTCCTGAAAGGGGGCGCTGCTACTGCTGCTGGAGCTCAGGGGGACTGCCAGTACCACTACTCACTGCCACTGACTGGGTGCTGGGCACTGGATACTGACTGGGGTCTGTGGTTGGGGAACCCTACTACCAGTGCAGCCCAGGAGGCCTGAGGCCACTGACTCCTACTGACTGCTGTCACTACTGCTGCTGTTGTTGCTACTGCTGCTGCCAAAGGTGGAGGAGTCGGGTTGGGGGCTGGCAGGGTAATCCAGATGCTCCAAGTGTTCCTGTTGCCTGTATCTTGTTCCCTGCTGATGCAGTAAATTCTTGTTACTCCCCTGCTGGGGCATCTTGAACCTGTTTTCTTGTCTGCTACATCATGAACTGGAGCAATCTTGAGCTGGTGCTCCACAATAGCCACCATTGGATAATCATTCATTGGACAATATAGGTCCAGAACAGAGACTAATGTCTGAAATGTATACAAGAAATATTTGTTGACTCTAGAAATGAGTGATCTTTTCCATCCAAGCTGTTGCTGCTTCTGATGCTGTCATTTTATTGCAGCTATTCATGCTTTTACTGTAAGGTTGCTTCACTATATGGCACAAACTCATGACAGAGGCTTGTGAACTCAGAAATGATTTTAAACCTAGGCAGTGATTGAGTAACTGGCTCTGTTTTGATCTACTGTTTTTGTCTTTCTAGAAGAAAACTGTATCCCCATGTATGACACTATAATTTGACCCAATTGAGACTTTTTCTTAGGTAATTCTATTTCCTGTTTAGTACTATGGGATTTATCCTATTAGTTTTTAATCTATCTCTACTGATGGACACCATCTACTATCAGGAGGTCATGAGGTCATTAATATGTGAGGTATTCTTTTCTCTATTGTTAGGCTATATAGAAATGAAATGTTCTTATTAATGAACTATTGCTAGATTTTCAGTACCTGAATTTAGCTGACCATGAGCTTGAATACAGTTTTCCACTCCAAATATCAGCCTCAGAAGCTGTGGTTGAAGGTAATAGTTTTTATGACAGATGCTTGGAATTTTTTATTTCTGCTGCTAGCAGAACATAGAATTGAATTAGTAAAACAAATGGAATCATTAATTAATAAAAAGATATATGAAACAGAGGGTCAGATAAAGCCAAACTCAAAAATTACCCCTTGAAAGCTGACTATTGAACTGAGGCATCCGGTGGGGCAGGGGAAGGGAAATCAGTGGACACAAAGTGGGAAGAGAGAACAATTGGACTATGGTGGTGGACTATGGGGGCTTTGGTGATGGGAATGCTAACGTAACAACACCTGAAAGGGGGATCCCTATACCTCCAAAATATACACAACCATGTAAACCAACATCACCTCAAAAATAAATTTATTTATTTATTTTAATTATTTTTTAAAGATTTATTTATGCATACAAGCTGGGGTGTAGGCCAGAGGTGTGGGGTGGTGAGCAGATTCACCAGAGACAGAGTGGGGAACAGAATAGGCAGATCGACTGAAGTACACTGCTGAGGGGAGCAGCGGGCAAAGTAGGAGAGGTTTGTTGTGCCATATGGGAATCTCTCTAGCTGGGTATCGAACTCGTGCTGCAGTGGCTCTGGATAGCTTCATAGTGCTGCACTTAACCCAGTGCGTCAGCAGGGAGGCCCACCTCAATAATAAATTTAAAAGAAAATCAGGTCCTCCCTAGTAGTGCAGAGGCTAAGTCTCAGTGCTATCAAGCTATCCCCAGCCACTGTGGCATGAGTTTGATTCAGTCAGGTAGCTAACCCACAGAATGCAACAGACCTCTCTTCTCTCACCCGCTGCTCCCCTCAGCAGTGTATTTCAGTAGATCTGCCTGTTCTGCTCTCCTCTCTGCCTCTGGGGAATGCTCTTACCCTCTGCACCTCTGGCCTACACCTCAGTTCTTATATGCATAAATAAATTAAAATCTAAAAAAGAAAATAAATAAAAATAAATCTTGAAAAAAGAAAAGAAATCAAACCATAAAAAAATTAAAGGAGAAGTAGGGAGCTTCCTTTTCATATCCTTAATTAATCCTATATAATGTTTTCATGCCTTATATATTTTCTTATTCTAGTAGTTAAGTTCTTCAGACATCCACCAATGAATGAAAACCTTATGGAACAATAAGCCATCCCATCCCCATACACATTTAGTACAAAGTCTTTGGTGTTTGTTATATTTGGTACTGAAAATGTTAATTTAGAACTTAATAATTTCTCCCCTGAGAGTCACAAAATGACTATTGTGGGATTGAGTATTATGGGGAAACGTAGTGCCTTTTATGTTTATATTCTCCATAGTTATACAAAATATTGCCGTCTCATTCACTATGTGCCATGTCTGTAGAAATTGTTAGACAAATTGGTGAATGGATTTCTAATGTGCACCCTTTCTACTAAAATCTCTTATAGATGGGTGTGCAACTTCAGGGGCTTTGTTGTAAGGATTCATGTTCAGAACTCTGTTCAACAGAAGGTCTTCATTTGGGATAGACAGTTACTACTGCTCGCTCTACTTAACATGGTCTCAAGGTCAACTTTTGAAACTTTAAAGGAATGACCATAATGAGCAAAGCAAGGTCCTGTTCAGTGTCAGGTGGGTTGAACATATCAGTGTCTTGATAGTAAGACAATAGCAAATAAACATTCCTTTTTTGTGCATTGATTTAGTCAATATTATGTGAAGATCAACTATGTCTAATAGATACTCTTGAAATTATAGGCAATAATACAAGGAAATGGTCTATAGATTTGACAAAGTTTCTGAAAATCCTGAAGTGGATTGTGGCTGAGTTAAAGTGATCTTATAAGAATGTTTTTTCTAGAAATATTTACCATTGTTGATTAAAGTTGTAAAGCACATTGGGAAAGTAATTTGGGGTAGAGTCAATGAAAAATTGATATCACCCATTAAGTTATGTGCATAAAATGGGAAATCCCAAAGAATCTAGAGTGGTCATATAAAAAAAAATGTCCAAAATGGAATTACACAATGACTTAAGAAATCAAGTAAACTTTTAATGAGCTAAATTTTGAAATAAGTATGTCTATCTTATCTATCTATCATCTATCATCTATCTATCCTTTAACTACATACTACATGCCATCTATCTAGTCTCAATAATCAAATAATGTGTGGAAACATTGTATTATAATAAAAAAAACACTGAATAGATGACTTAGACAACAGAAATTTATTTCTAATATTTCTGGAGACTGGAATTCCTAGATGGAAGTTCAGCAGATTTTAGTCTCTGGTGAGGACTCTATTTCTGCTTGTAGACATCTAAATTCTCATGGTGTCCACACATATCCTTCTTTGAGAGTATACATAGAGAGAGAAATGAGTGAGCTTTCTACTGTCTCTTATCTTACCCTGATCCCATTGGATCAATGTCCACACTTAAGATCTCCTTGAAGCTTAATTACCGCTTCTCGGTTCTACCTTCAATATAGTCATATAGGTTAGGGCCTGAACATATCAATTTTGAGGTCACACTTCAGTTCTTTGGAACATTAAGCATTTTTAAAAATTATTTTTGATATTTTATGATGTTGGGAATTTCATGTCTAAACAATTTTATCCCAACCTCATGTCATTATGAGGTATGTGAGTGCATTTTTAAAAGTAACTATGGTCAGAAATGTAACAGAATTTTATTTTAAGTTATCACATTTATTCAACATCAAATCTGTACAGTAGTTCAAAGCAGGGCTTTGGCATATAATTCTCATTTAATACACACAATGAAAATGTGGCACTCTGTAATTCACATTAATCTAAGTAGAATTATAAGTGTCTTTAGTGAACCAATCCCACTAATGGAAACTTAATGAGTAAGATATAAATAAAACATGAACTTATTTTACTTTATTTTATTTCAATTTTTGTCCTGGGGTTTTCTTGAAACATTAAATCATAGGAACTTGATTATAGCTGGGATGCCATTACATACATTTGGAACTTACAGAGGACTAGATTAACCCTCTGGGTTTCAAGATAACTAAATTTCTTGGGTACTCCTGAAAGTACTTCCAGACTTCCTGTTTGCTACCTATCATTAATTTATAGAAGTCCATATCTATTTATATTCAGTTTAATCTTGACAGAATATTTTGTTTCATGAGTTTTAGTATTTAGAACCCTATTTAAATAAAGTCAGGAGTTTGGAGAAAGTGTCCATGCATAACACAATCAGCAAACTACAGGACCCAACTTACCTTACATCTAAGGAAATGATGCTATTTCTCCTCCAGTGGAACTGAGGCAGGAGGTCCTCCAGAGTTATTTAGGGGTCATTTGTGGGTCTGCTAGACTTAAGCAGCCTATTTGGCCACCATTTTTGTTACCTGCAGTTCTGCATTCCTATACAAAAGTCAGAACTGCCCAGTCAATCAGTTCTGGAGCCAAACCTTTGAAGGTATCTTTCAAATCAACCAAGCGCAGAAAGCTTGATCACTGGGGGAAAAGTTATGCGTCACAAAGTATGACAGGGAATGCTAGGGGTGGGTTGATTACTGATATACGACAAAGGACCCCAGAAGCTGATAAGTGGAATGCCTTGTTTATAAGACTAGAATCATGGCTGGGAGTTTGGGGCATTGAGTAAGAATTATGAGGTCAGTAGAGTCATGGCTTACATGACAAAAGCACTTTCTTTAGTTTTCTTTTTCTCTTCATCCTCTTGCCCCATGTAACTAATGCTGTATGATTATTCTATCAATAAAAAGGCCAGGATATTACTTGTTCTGCAGCATCCCGCATTGTGCAACCTGCTCCATGACCCCCGTTTATCAGTGTGGTATTGCTGATGCAATAATCCTTAGCCTTGGGTTAGGAGAATTGCATGTGGGACACTCTGTGAACACATTCTTCAATTTACCCTCTCTTCTGTTGTTTCATTTCATAATAAACCTTGTTTGATGTTGGAATAATTGATTGTTTTTGTTTCATGTTAACGCTTTTATCTACTCAGATGAATCTGTCCATTCTGAATGAGGTGTGTCAGTAGGTAATTTTTTTTAAAGATCTATTTTTTATTTATTTATGCATACAATAACTGGATGTAGGCCAGAAGTGCAGGGAGTGAGAGGATTCATCAGAGACAGAGTGGAGAGCAGAACAGGCAGTTCCTCTGAAATACACTGTTGAGGGGAGCAGTGGGCAAGACAGGTCTGGGCGAGACAGGTCTGCTGTGCCATGTGGTTTAGCTGCCAGGCCAAGGATTGAACTCATGCCATAGTGGCTGGTGATAGCTTTATAGTGCTGAAATTTAACCCCTGTGCCATCAGGGAGGCCTGCAGTAGGTAATCTTGCACGATGATCCTAGTATCTTCAATATGCTGTTAAAAACCCACTGCCGCTGACTTTGAAGATGGAGGAAGGGAGTTGAGCTCAAGGATTTGAGCTCTAGCTGCTGGAAAAAGTAAAGAAACTGATTTTCCCTAGACTGAAGACAACTGTGCTGACACTGCTTCTCTGTCAGGAGTCACTCTCAATTCCTAGAGACTGCCCTCAAGTCCTAACCATGGGTCCTTCTCACAACAAGATAAGTTAACGCTCCAAAGTCAGCAGGACAATCCCTCTCCAGTCTGTTAAAATAATGTCTTATTTAATATAACATAATCAAGGAGAAATTCATAAATCCTGTATACAGGGTAAATATATTCCAGGGTTTAGGAATCTTGAGAACCGCCTTGTAATTTTGTCTGACAGAAAGTTTTTTTTTTCTCTCTCATGCACACAAACACATATATACACATATTTGTTTATTTTATCATTGTAGGCATGTCAACTTTTGACGTCATTTTTTTTTTATTAGTTCAGTTATGATATTTCTCTGTTTTAACTGCTGGATTCCATTTGATTGATGAGAATACCATAAAAAAAACAAAATGAATTTTTCCTGAATCTTCCTTTTACGAAATTCGATTTTGTATACCACGATCACCAAAACACATGATTGTTGAGGGCCTCCCTGGTGGTGCAAGGAGTTGAGACTCAGCATTATGAAACTATGGGCGGTCATTGCAGCAGGAGTTTGATCCCCCACCAGGGAGCTAAACCACATGGCACAGCAGACCTCTCCTGTCTTGCCGGCTGTTCCCCTTGCAGTGTATTTCAGTAGATCCGCCTGTTCTGCTCCCCACTCTGTCTCTGGAGAATCCTCTCACCACCTCCCTACCCCCACCCCTCTGGCCTACACCCCAGCTCTTGTATGCATAGATAAATAAAATAAATCTTAAAAACAAAACAAACATCACCCCATATGACTGTTAATACTAATATTTCAGAAAATGTCTCTTAATATTTATTTCACATTTTTTCTTTATTTGGGAAAGAGTAGTATAAATTCACAGTTCTACATTTCTTGACCGAAGTAACTGAAACCAAAGAACCTTCACACTGATCTAACTACTTCATAGTCTCAGTGACTCAAGTTGATTAAATCCTAACACGCCTATGAAAAGTAGGCATTTTTATAAAAAGGAATAATTATAGTATGGTCTTAAATCATTCTGAGTGTCTGGGAATACATACCCCTCAATTAAAGGTTTATGATAAAATTATTGAAAAGTTTTCACTGAAAGACAACAAATGCTAAACTTTTTTGAAGATATGTGATAATTTAATGAATAAAAAAGGTGCAAAACAAAGTAAAACATTGTGTGCAAATGAATTTATGCATAAAGTTATTAAGTTCAGTTAGAAAACATGAAAGAGAATTTGAAGTTTTCATTCTCTTCATGTACTGATAAACTTCTCTTCCCAGTGACTAACCCTGAGTTTCCTAACTCAATTGTATTAACAACAGACTAAAAATGAACCTCTTTAACACTTTGAATAATACTATTTTTGTTAACACAATTTAAATTCTTACAAACATAATAAAAATGTCTTATGTATTATTTTGACATTTTAAGAAATAAACTCTAGAATCCATTTTAGAATTTTTTTTGATAGGACTGCAATAGTTTTTTAATAAGAAACCATTCTATTTTTTCCTGATAGAAAAAACTTATAGTTAATGAAAAGAAACATTTAATTAATCCATTGGTCCCAAGAAACCATGACTACAATTTCCATTTAGTTACAGCATACAGGATAAAAAAAAAATTATTGATTTTATAAAAATCAAAAACAAAGAAAAGCAAAGGCAACTAAAATTCCCATTACTATCTCTCCCAAATACTGCTGTAAAAAAAATAAAATAAAAAGCTCTTTCTAATCTTTCCTTTTTCTTCCAGATGTAGCTGTCATGTGCATCAAATATGCTTATGGGATATAGTCACAGAGCATACTTATTCTTTTCTCTTCCTCTCCATTTTCATTTATTCTGTTGATTAATTATTCTCCTATCCTAGTCCATTCCTTGAATGAAACTTAAGGCAAGTCTCCAGACTTACATAGATACTTACAATACTTCTCCAAACAGTAATTAATATTTAAGTTTATTCTAATATTTCAACATCATACAAAACTCTAGTTGCTCCATCTTTCCCAGTTGCTCCATCTTTCCCAGTTCATACCCAACAGCAGCCTAGCTAACTATAATAGGAAAGAGGAGTACTTTGTTCTTAATTTCTTCTTCTTCAGATATATTGTTTGCATATGGGAAGGCTGCTAATTTTTTGTGTTGATTTTATAACCTGCTACTTTACTAAACTGGTTTATTGTTTTAATGGTTTTTCTGTGGAGTTTTTAGGGTTCCCTTTCTATATTATCATATCATCTGCAAATAGTGATAGTTTTACTTCTTCTTTACTTATTTGTATTCCTTGTATGTCTTTCTATTGCCTAAATGCTGTAGCTAAATTTCCAGTATACTATTGCAAAGCAGTCGTGAGAATGGACATCCTTTTCTTGTTCCAGATCTCAAAGGGATGGCTTTTAGTTTCTCACCATTAAGAATGATATTGGTTGTTAGATTTGTTATATGTAGGATCTACACTGTTTCTTCTATTCCAAGAATTTCGAGGGCCTTCATCATAAATGGATGTTGGACTTTATTTAATACTTTCTCAGCATCTATTGATATGATCATATGTTTTTGTTTTTCTTTTTGTTGATTTGGATACATTCATTGATTTTCAGATGTTAAACCATCCTTGTGCTCCTGGCATAAATCTTACTTGTCATGATGTATTATATTCTTGGATTTGTATTGCTAGGATTTTGTTGTATATGTTTGCATCTGTATTCATTAGGGAGATTGGTCTGTTCTTTTACTTTTTGTGCTGTCTTTGTTTGGTTTTGGTATTAGTGTAATGTTGGTTTCATAAAATGTACTTGGTAGTATTCTTCCCCCCCCGGCCCCGCCCTTTTTTGGAAGAGTTTGTGTAGGCTAGACACCAGTTCATCTTTGAATGTTTGGTAGAACTTATTTGTGAAACCATCTGGACCTGGGCTTTTATTTTGGGGGAGGGATTTGATTACTGTTTTGATTTCATTACTTGTAATTTTTGTTTAGGTTTTCTATCTCTTCTTTATTCAGCCTTGGATGTGTGTATAGTTTTAAGAATTTGCCCATGTAATCTAGAATGTTGAACTTGTTTGCATACAACTGTTCATAGTAACCTCCGATTATACTCTAGATTTCTGTTGTGTCTGTTGTAATTTCTCCTCTTTAATTTGTGATTGTATTTATTTTTGAGTTTTCTCCTTTTTTTTCTTTATGAGCCTAATTAGAGGTTTATCTATTTTGTTTAGTTTTTCAAAGAACTAACTTTTGGTTTCATTGATCTTTTGGATTGTCTTTTTAAATTTCTGTTTCATTTATTTCTGCTTGAATTTTTATTATTTACTTTCTTCTACTGGTTTTTGGGTCTTTTCCTTCTTCTTGAACTTTCTTGTTCTTTGAGATGGGAGATTAGTTTTTTTTTAATTCTTTCTTTTTTCTTGTATTGTTATATACTTTCCTCTTATTACTCCTTTTGCTATGTCCCATATATTCTGAAAAGTTGTGTTTTCTTTGTCATTTGTCTCAATGTTTCTTAATTTCTTCTTTGATTTCCTCATAGATCCAGTGCTCTTTCAGTAGTATATTCTTCATTCTCCATGTGATGGTGGTGGTGGTGGTGGTGGTGGTGGGGGCTCCTGGCTTTCTTTATGTAGCTGATTTCCAGTGTGATGTCAGAGAAGATGGTTGATATGATTTTGATCTTCATATATTTGTTGATGTTTGTCTTGTGTCCCAGTATCTATGCTGGAGAATGATCCGTGTGTGCTTGAGAAGAATGGGTATTCAGTGGGTTTTGGATGCAGCGTCCTATAGATGTCTATGTGACCATGTGTTCTAGGTCTTTGTTTAGGTCTATTGTGTCTTTGTTTATTTTTTGTCTTGTTGATCAGTCCATTGGTGAGAGTGGGGTGCTGAAGTCACCAACCAGTATGTGCTAATCTCCAACTTCTTTTTCCAGATTTGAAAGTAATTGTCTAATGTACTTTGATTTCCTTTTTTGGGTGCATAGATACTGATTATTGTTATAACTTCCTGGTGTACTATCCGCTTGATCACTATGTAGTGTCCATCAGTGTCTCTTGTTAACTTTTTTAGTTTGAAGTCTATTTTATCTGATATAGTATGGCTGTCCCTACCTTCTTTGACGGGTCATTTGCTTGTAGAATTGTTTTTCAGTATTTATTTTAAATCTATGCTTATCTTTGGCTCTTAGATGTGTTTCTTAGAGACAGCAGAGGGTTGGGTTCTGTTTTCTGATCCAGTGGACTACCATGTGTCTTTTAACTGATGAATTTAGTCCATATATATTAGGGTGATTATTGATATATGACTCTATAGTTGCCATTTTGTTTATTATTTTATCTTTCTATTCCTCATCTTGTTCATTCCTTCCAGTTCATTCTTCTGTTGGTTTAGATTTTAAGGCTTCTTGCACTAGAACTTTGAGTGGGGGTTTAGTAGTAGTGCATTTCTGAAGGTTTTGCTTGTCTGGGAAGGTCCTTATTTTTCTTTCACCTAGGAAAGGAGAGTTTTGCAGCATAAAGTATTCTTGGCTGACGTTTTTTATCTTGGAGTTTTCTTAATATGTTGTTCCAGTCTATTCTTGCCCGTAGTGTTTCTTCATAGAAGTCTGGTGTCAGCCTAATTAGTTTTCTTTTATAACTTATATGTTACTTCCCTCTAGTCAGTTTCATTATTTTTTCTTTGTCTTGGACTTTTAGAAGCTTCACTATTATGTGTCTTACTGTAGTTCTCCTTTAATTGTGTTAATTTGGTGTTCTAGCTTCCCGTATTTTTATTTTCATTTCCTTCTTCATGTTTGGAAATTTCATTTTTTTTCCTTGAATAAGTTATAAGTTCTTTGTCTTTCCTCACTTCTGAAATTCCTATGACTCTTATATTTCCTTTCCTCATGGTGTCAGATAATTCTCAAAGTGTTTCTTCATTCTTTTCCTTTGTCTATCAAGTTCCTTTTCTATTTTGGTTCTTTTTTATATCTATATCTTTGAGCGTACTGATTCATTCTTCCATTTCATCAATTCTGTTTTCCTAGAATTCTTTAGTTCCACCAGTAATCTTTTAATATCTTTCATTTCCTTCTTTAAAGACTCATTTTCATTCTTTAGTTTGCTAACTATGTTTCTCATATCATTCTTTTCCTTATCTTTTTTTAAAAATATTTATTTGTTTATGCATACAAGCTGCGGTACAGGCCAGAGGCATGGGGCAGCGAGAGCATTCACCAGAGACAGAGCGGGGAGCAGAACAGGCAGACTGACCAAAATACACTGCTGAGGTGAGCAGTGGGCGAGGCAGGAAAGGTCTGCTGCTCCATGTGGGAATCTCCCTGGCTGGGTGTCGAACTCGCATTGCCACTGCTGACAGCTCCACAGCACAGTGCTTAACTGCTGTGCTACCAGGGAGACCCATTTTTCCTTATCTTTTTCTTCATTTTTCTACTCATGGCAAATCTTAATTTTCTATCTGTCAGACAGAGGAATTCTTCCATGTTAGTGTTGTTGAGTTCTGGAGGCTGATTTTCTTTATGTGGTGTTTAACTCCTCAGAAGACTTGCTTGGGTATTTGTATTTTTCCTTTTTCTTGTTGTTTGTTTTTGAATTTGTTCTATGAGCTAGGTCACTGAGCCACTGGTGTTGGTGTGTATCTCTTTAGAGTGCTCCTACTGGGACTTTGGGGACTGGTGGCCAGTCTGAGTCCAGTGCTGTCACACCAGACGCCACAATGACTGTGATGCTCTGGATGAGGTGATGGGTGCTAGCCCTGGAGATCACTTAGTCTCTGTATGCTGCTAGTCTCTTCCTCTACATCTGCATCTTAACCTATAATACTGGATGTGGTCTGTGTATGTGGTAGAGGTTCATGCAGACTCTAACACTATTTGTGAACCAAAGGCACTGCCCCAAGCATTTGTTGCTCCCTGTGGGAGTTGGTCCCTTCCTCTAACTTCCTAGCTTTACTTGGTTCTGGATGAGGTGTGTGGGATCACAGGGGTCACTGGCCTGCAACCGCCATGCAGGCCAGCTGGTATTCTCTTGGGTCTTGCTGCTCACCTTTGTTTGCTGAGCCCTCCCTTTGCCTTTACTCAGTACCAGAACGGGTGCATGATGGGCTGGGGTCACAGGCCTTCAACAATTGTATGGACCAGAAGGTGCTCTCTTGTCATGACAGTCTTGAAGAGATAGGCCAATCCCAATGCAGGAGCACTTCTTCTTTCAGCAGATTGATTGGTCAGGCGATTACCCATCTTTAGAGTTCTTAAACTCATTCTGACATTTGTTCAACATGTACACTAATTACAAGTGACAGAGATGAAGCCCCTTGTGTAATTTCCACATTGTCTTCTTTCCTTAGCTGAGGTGGAGAAGTTCACTCATTCTTATTTCTTTGTGGGAGGGTTATGGAATCATACCCATGGACTCTAGACAGCTCTTTTTATCTTCTCTTCTGGAAGTGAATGAGAGGATTGAAAACAAACCATTTTCCACAACTGTTAATTTTTTTCTATATAGTAATATCACCCTTCTTTTTTTTTTTTTTGCAATATATCATCTATTCTCTTGGTACTCAGCAGAAATTATGCTAGGATATTATATTATGTAACTTTAAAAATGAATATTTATGTATATTAATTATATAATTTTCATAACAATCGAGTGATTCAATTGTGTATCATGTTTTATTAAATTCTAAGCATTTACCATCTAACTACATATTACTTGAAAGCATGATTTTTATGGATGTATAATATATAATAATTCAGCTGTACTATCAATTATTTAATCATTTTGCCTTGCTGAACATTCATATAAATTCTGATGTTTAATTATTATATATAACAACATTGTAATGCACATCTTTTTGCCATGTTTTCTTTCTGAAATGACATAACAATTTATATTTTCATCTGTATTCTTAAGAAGTCCACATTTGTAACTTTGCCCATATTACCTATTTCAATCTAATAGGAATAAAGGGAATTTATTGATATGTCTGAATGCATTTATTTAAGTGAGCATGAAATATTTTTGCATAATTTTAAATCTTTTGCCATATTTGATATGTTCTATATTATAATATGTGGATTATTTTTCAAGTATTATTGTAATTATATTTGCTTTTGATATCATTTTGTAATTTTTGTTTGAATATCTCTCCTTTCTAGTCTCCATATCTCTTTGACTGTGACTTCTTTGGTTTTGAGAAAGTGTCACTTATTTCCTAGCCTTTTATTTTAAAGGATTTGAAGCTATGAACTTTAGTTATGTATTTTGGAGGTTATCCTAAAATTTTTCATACAAAGGATTTTTCTAAAACCAACCCAAAACTATATTTAATCAGCAAATCTTTCTCCTGACTAAAACACCTAATAAGATAATTTCCCTGCCTAATGTATACTTCCATACCATATTTTCTTAACATTAAAATACCCCCCAAATTTGTGTCATGTTATTAAAATTACCATTATGTTTTTAACAAATGATTGCATTATGCTGGATCCCATTAATTTCAAATTTCTTCACAGTGAAACCATCTTTTTTTCTTCATAAAGATTGTGAATATTAACTGTAGATTAGCACTGCACAATGGAAATACAATCTAAAACAGAAGAGGGAGCCGTATATGCAATTTTAAATTGTCTAGTAGCACAGAAAAGGGAAAAATAATTTATGAAATTAATTTCAATTTAATAACTTATTTGATTATTCCAATATATCTGAAATATAATATTAACACATAATCAATAAGAATATGAATGGGATATTTTACTTTTTTTAAAACTGTTTTTGAAATCCATAGAATATTTTTCATGTATATATACATTCAGAGTAGACTTCAAATGTTCAGTAGGCACATATGGATTCTATATTGGGCAGTGCAGTTCTATATCTTTAAAGTGTATAAAAGTCAAGATGATTGTATTTTCTTATATTTACCTCTATTTTTACCTATACTACTGTCCTTTCACTCTCTTGATGTTTCAAAGTTTCCCTTTGTTATCATTTCCTTTCTGATTGAAGAATTTTCACTAACCATTCAATTTAGGGTAAGTCTGCTAGTAACATATTATATTAGAAGTCTTCATTTAAAAATGTCTGTATTTTCCCTTAATTCATGAGACAATTAAATTTTTTTCTAGGTTGAAATTCTTTCCTTTCAGCACTTGAAAAGTATTTTGTCAATTTTTCTTGGCCTTCATGTTTTCATTTGGTTTCTCATTCCCATATTGGTAATGTCTAGGTAAATAAACCATATTTTATCAGCTGTTTTCAAGATACTTTTCACTGTCTTTAGTTTTTTGAAATAACTTATATATTTTGGTGTGGATTTCTCTGGATTCATACATTTTAGGAGTTGATTCACATCCTAGACTGTGAAAGTTTTCATCTCTTGCCAAAGTTGGGAAATTTTAGCGATCACAAATACATTTAGGTATTGCAAAATACATCAAATGTATTTTGAGTTGTGCACATTTATCTTCTTCTTCTAGGGTTTTAATGCCAAATTTTAGATCTTTTTTATTGTCTACATGTCCCAACAATTCTATTTACTTTTCATTTATGATCTGTATTCTCTCTGTTGTTCAGTTTGTGTAATTTTTACTAATTGTCTTCAAGTTTATTATTTCCTCATCTCTATTCTGCTGTTGAGCATATTCACTGAGATCCTTCTTCTGGTTTTCAATCTGGTTCTTTTGTTTTGTTGAATTTTTTTTTTTTATTTTCTCCTTATTCCTAGAAGGTTTATAATTACCTGTTGAAATATTTTTGGATGGTTGCACTGAAAACTTTGTTAGATGATTCTGATAATTGTTTCACCTTGGGGTTGGTGTCTACTAATTCTCTTATACCAGTTGTAATTTTCCTTGTTTGTATGAAAAAAAAAATGATTTTCTAATATACCCTGGATGCTTTTACTATTATGTTATTAGATTCTAGATCCTATTTAAGTCTTCTGTTCTATCATTAATCATTCTATCATAAGTCACCATGCTTAGATTTAGCATATAGCTTCTGACCCACTTTTTTTTTTTCCAATGATGGCTTAGTTTTCAGAGTCTACAGTGCTATTATGCTCCTCTTTGTGTAGTACTTAGAGACAGTCTTGGTGGTTTTACAAATAGCAACTATTAAACATTTAAATCTGGTTAGTATTTCATGTGAGCACTCAGGAATCTGCCTCAGGCTGCATATACAGATTTAAAGACTCCCTTTCACTAGATACTTCCATCTAAACTCTAGTTGTTAGGGGAAAAAGATCTTCTTGCTAGTGCAGGGGTATGGTCCAAGTTCTACACTTGGCCTCTGCTGATACTGGCAGAATGATGTAGTATAATGCCACTTGCTAAATCTGGTCGGAATTGCAAGTCCAGGATTACCACTGAGCCACCACTGACCTCGTACCAGCAGAAGCAGCAAAACACTGCCTACTAATACCTGTTGATGGAGGAAACATGTTCTCCAGACTTGGCCACAGATGAAAGCACAGGAGAAGGAAAAGATAGAAGAAAGTGTGTAGGTGGTGATGGTGAGCTATTGTACATTTTTTTTTCTGCTGATATTAGTTAAAAGTTTCTTCATCCAGCTAAATCTTTTCCTGAAAATTTTAGCAAGAGAGAACAGTCTTTCTTGTTTTTTTTTTGTTTGTTTTTGTTTGAGTCTACTGGAATTTATGATTTAACACCTTTTCCAATCCCCATCTAAAATATATAAAAAACAGGGCCTCCCTGGTGGCGCAGCAGTGGTTAAGCGCTGTGCTGTGGAGCTGTTGGCAGTGGTGACACGAGTTCAACACTCAGCCAGGGAGATTCCCACACAGCGCCTCAGACCTCTCCTGCCTCGCCCACTGCTCCCCTCAGCAGTGTACTTCAGTCTACCTGCCTGTTCTGCTCCCCACTCTGTCTCTGGTGAACCTTCTTGCTGCCCCATGCCTCTGGCCTATACCCCAGCTTGTATGCATAAATAAATAAATCTTTAAAAAAAAAAGATTTCATTAAAAAAAAAATATATATGAAAAACAAAAAGACACTCCAGAGAAACAATTGTAGTGTTCTTCCTCAGATTCCAAGATATGTTTTTGTCCTTTAAATTATTAGGTTCTTCTTATGTTGTTTGTTGTAATATATCCAGAAATCTTGCTTGTCCTAAGTGCAAGGAATAAAGTGAACAGAGTTTATGATATTTGTCTGGAAGTTGAACTCATTTATCTCCATTGAAGTTATCATTGTTCTGCCTTTAACAGTTAATTTTGAAAAAAAAATCACTGGTACATTAAAATTCACACATTTATTTCCAATCAACAATTTATTTATAAAACAATCAAGTTAAGAAGCCCCAGTTGAATAAAACTAGTTTTCCTTCTCATTATAATTCTAGTTTGTCAATTTGGTAACTGTGCTCAGACAAGGGTAGATTTTCTTTAAAAAAAATTAAATTGGAGCCTCCCTTGTGACACAGGGGTTTAAGTGTCAGCTCTATGAAGCTAAAGCTGGTCACCCTGGTATGAGTTTGATCCCTGGTCAGAGATAACAAACATGGTGCAGCAGACCTTTCCTGTCATGCTGCTCCCCTCAGCAGTGTATTTCAGTAAATCTGCCTGTTTAGCTCCCCACTCTGTCTCTGGAGAATACTCTCACACCCTCCAACACCTCTGTCCTATACTCTAACTCTCGTATGCATAAATAAATATTTTTTCAAATTAAAATAATTTAATTGATTAATCTATATTGAGATAATACTGGTTTACATTATTTGTATTTTAGAAGTATAGGATCTCCTTTTGGTGCTATTTCATATTGCTCCTACCAACAAAGCAACCATAATACGCTATCATAGACCACTGTGTTCACTCTGCACTTTGTGCTTCCCCCTTCAATTCCCTCTGCCCTCTGAGTGTTTCAGTTCTATAGTTTGTTTTCAAGGGCTAGTTTTCATGGTTGGCTTTGTTTGACCCTTTGTCTGCTTTCAATATGGACCACATATAAGTGACTCTATCTGATATTTGTCCTTTTCTTTCTGACCTATTTCTCTTTGAATAATCCTTTCCATCTCCATCCATGTTGTCCCAATGGCCTGAGTTTGATAACTGCATTGTATTCCTTTATGTATATATTTCACAACTTCTTGATCCACTCAAATATTATTGGGCATTTAGGTTATTTTTTTTAGTTTGGCTTTGTAAATAATGCTGCAATAAACAAGGAAGTATAAATTTCCCTTTGATTTAGTGTATGTGTTTTTTTCTGTAGATACCTATGAGTGGAATTGCTGAGTCATATGGTAGATCTATATTTAATCTTTTGTGAAACCTCCATCCCACTTTCCATAGGGTCTGGACCAGTTTACATTCCCAACAAGAATGTTAAAGTGTTCATTTTTTCCTGCATCCTTACCAGCATTTGTTTTAGGTCTTTTGTTATGAGCTATTCAGGCAAGCTTGAAGTGAAATCACATTTTGCATGTAGTCATACAGTTTTCCCAGCACCATTTGTTGAACAAACTGTCCTTGTTCCAATGCATATTCTTTGTAGCTTTATCAAAGATTAGTTGTCCATATATATGTGGTTGATCTCTGGATTTTCTATTCGATTCCATTGGTCTGTGTGTTTATTTTTGTTCCAGTACCATGCAGTTTTAACTATTATGGCTTTGTAGTATAGTTTGAAGCCTGGAGGGCGATACCTCCATTCTCCTCTTTTTGTGAGGAGGGCTTTGGCTATTCTATGTTTTTTGTGGTTCCATATGACTTCATAAGTATTCATTCTATCTCTTTGAAGGATATCATTGAGATTTTTATTGGAATAGCGTTGAATCTGTCAACTGCTTTTGGCAGTATGGGCATTTTGATAATATTAATTCTTCCAATCCATGAGCAGGGAATGTCTTTCCATTTCTTTGTGTCTTCTTCTATTTCTTTTAATAGTGTTTTATATTGAAACTAGACTACTATCTCACGCCATGCATGAAAACCAATTCAAAATGGACAAAAGACTTGGACATAAACCCCAAAATGTAAAATATATAGAAGAAAGCATAGGGAAAACACTACATGACATACATCTTAGTAACATTTTTAAAGACACATCCCCCAAAGCAGAGATAGTGAATGAAAAGATAAACAGCTGGGATTACATCAAACTAAAAAGCTTCTGTACAACAAAAGACACATTTACCAAAACAAATAGACAGCCCACTGACGGAAAAAATATTTGCACTCCATACAACAGACAAGGGCCTGGTCACAGAAATCTACAAAGAACTCACATGATTCACAAAAATCAAAGCAAAAATCCATCAAAAAATGGGCAGAACTTAAAAGACACTTCTGCAAAGAAGAAATGCAAATGGCAAACAGGCATATGAAAAAATGTTCAACATCCCTCATATTCAGGGAAATGCAAATAAAAACCACAATGAGATATTACCTTACACCAATAAGAATGGCACACATTAAAAAACAGAAAACAACAAATGTTGGTGAGGATGTGGAGATAAAGGAATGCTCCTACACTGTTGGTGGGACTGCAAACTGATCCAACCTCCAGGGAAAGCAGTAAGGTGGTTTCTCAAGCAACTAAAAATGGAGCTTCCATATAACCCAGCAACTCCAATCCCAGAAATATACCCAAAGGACATAAAAACATTAATCCAAAAGATCACATGCACACCTATGTTTATTGCAGCACTATTTACAATAGTTAAAACATGGAAACAACCCAAACTGATGACTCGATCAAGAAGATGTGGTACATGTATTCAATGGCGTACTATTCAGCAATCAAAAATGATAAACTAACACAGTTCTCAGCAACATGGATGGAGCTAGAAGGGATCATGCTCACTGAAACAAGCCAAAAGGAGAAAGAAAAATATTGAATGGTATCACCTATAGGAGGACTATAAGAGAGCCAAATGAGAAATCAGAAGGAGAAAATAGCACAAAAAACATGAACCAAAGCAAAAACTAAATATGAAAAATTTAACATTTTATGTGGTGAATTCTATATGAGAATTTTCTTTCACACATTGATCATTATATTTAACGCCAACAAGAATGAAATAATGTCTGCAACTTATTTACAGAAATGTCCTCAGAAACGTCCTACTTATAAAATAAGCATCTTGTGAGCTAGAATGGCCATTATATACAAATACATCCACATAGGAGCTATGCTTTGTACCCTTATAGCTTCTAGAACTGTAAAGCAAAAACTAGCAGGCAACCACAAATAAGAGAAATTTTGTAGGGGAGGGGGAGGAAGAGAGATCAAAATTGGGGAGAAAAGCGCACAAGGGATTATGGTGATGGCTCACGGATGAATTGGTAGTGGGAAACTTATGGGGGATACACAATAATATAAAGGTGATAAATTTAATTAAAAAATGCACCAAAATTAAATAAAAAAGAAATCACATTTTGGTTTTGATTTGCATTTCCATAATGATAGGATGAACATTTTTTTCACTTCTATTAGCCATTTGTATGTTTTCTTTTGAGAACCATATGTTTAGCCCTTCTACCCACCTTTTTTTTTGTTATTTCACATCTTATTGTTGAATTGTATGAGTTATTTTTATATCTTGACATTAGCCCCTTGTCATATGCATTGTGTGCTTGGATAGCTTTTTGTTCTAGTTGTAGTTTCTTTTGCTGTGCAGAGACTTTTTATTTTGATGTACTCCCAATTGTATATGTTCTCTTTGGTTTTCATTGCTGTTGGAGACATATTTATGAAGTCATCATTGAAAATTATGTCATGAACTGTTTTCCCTGTTTTCTTGTATGTATTTTATAGTTTCAGGTCTTATATCTGTTGTTTTTTATCCATTATCAGTTGATTTTTTTTGTCCAGTGTGAAATACTGAGATAGTTTCATTATTTTATATATGGCTACCCAGTTTTCCTGATGCCAGTTTTTAAAGAAGATGCCCTTTTTTCTTTTTGACTATTTTGTTATATTTTAACTGTCCACATATGTTTTGGCTTTTTTCCCAGTGTCTCAGTTCTATTATATTTGTCTCTGTGTATTTTTTTCTAATATCCATGCTGTTTTGATTATTATAGTTTTTGTTTTCATCAATCTTTAGAACTCTGTTATAAGTGAAACTTATAACAGGACTATAGGGAAACCAAATAGGAGAGAGACACTCAGCGGTGGAGGGGGGGGAGGATAAGGGCACAAAATGGAATAGAAAAGAATACAAGGGACCATGGAGATGGATCACGGGTGAATTGGTGGTGGGCTACCCAAGGGGAATACAGAATGTAAAGGACATAAATAACAACAAAAATTTATTAAAAAAAATAAAAATAAAACTTTCCATTATAAGGCCTCCCCAGTGGCGCAGCGGTTAAGCGCTGCGCTGTGGAGCTGTTGGCAGCGGCGACGCGAGTTCGACACCCGGCAGGGGAGAATCCCACATGGTGCGGCAGACCTCTCCTGCCTTGCCCACTGCTCCCCTCAGCAGTGTGTTTCTGATCTGCCTGTTCTGCTACCCGCTCTGTCTCTGGTGAACCCTCTTGC
Source organism: Scalopus aquaticus (assembly GCA_004024925.1). NCBI lineage: Eukaryota > Metazoa > Chordata > Mammalia > Eulipotyphla > Talpidae > Scalopus > Scalopus aquaticus. Next base: position 61,651 of record PVIJ01002212.1, on the reverse strand, counting down.
CGCCCCACGCCTCTGGCCTGTACCCCAACTTGTATGTATAAATAAAAAAAAAATAAATCTTTAAAAAAAAATAAAAAAACTCCCCATTATAGTTAATAAAAAAAAATCTTTAGAACTCTTTTTTTTCTTTCTTTTTTTTAAATTGTTATTTTTATCTTTTACATTTTGTATTCCCCTTGGGTAACCCACCACCAATTCACCCGTGATCCATCTCCGTGGTCCCTTGTGTCCTTTTCTACTCCATTTTGTGTCCTTTTCCTCCCCTCCCCCCCCGAGTGTCTATTTTTATTCATTTCTGATTTAATTTTTATTATTTCTTCTTTTTCTACTGACTTGGTTTTCTTTGTTCTTTTTACCAGTTCCTTGACATGTGAGATAAAGGTTGTTTTTTATTTGAATACTTTCTTGTTTCTTAATGTGGGCATGAATCACTGTATATTTCCCTCTTAGTATCACATTGCCATGTTCCATAAATTTTGTAAGGCTGTATCCTCATTGTCACTTGTCTGAATTATTTTTTAATAAATTCTTTCATTCTTCTTTAACTCAGTGCTCTTTTTCTAGTGTGTTGTTCAGTCTCCATGTATTGGAGGTTTTCCCTGATTTTTTTTTTTTTTTTTGTATTTGATAGTTTGATACTTTCAGGCTCAGAAAAGATGCTTGGTATTATATTGATCTTATTGAATTTTTTGATACTTACTTGGCACTCAATATATGGTTAATCCTAGAGAATGTCATGTACAATTAAGCAGACTGTGTATTCAGCATTTTGTGGTGCCCTGTGTTTTAATTCTTTCATACTATAGTGTCCTTATTTATTTTCAGTCTTGTTGACCTGTCCATTGGTGAGAGTGGGATGTTGAAATTTCCTGCCACAAATGTGTTTTTTCCAAGTCTGTTTTCACAGCTAAAAGTGATTGCCTGATACATTTTGGTGCTTCTTGTTTGGTGCATATTCGTTGATGAGTTCTATGTCTTCTTGGTGTTTTATTTCTTTAATCATCATGTAGTGTCCATCTCTGTTTCTTGTTACCTCTTTAACTGGAAATCTGTTTTGTCCAGTGTAAGTATGAATATTCCAGTCTTCCTTTGTGTCTCATTTACTTGTAGGTTTTTTTCAGCCTTTTATTCTGTCTTTTTTTTTTCAAGATTTATTTATTTATGCATACAAGCTGGGGTGCAGGCCAGAGGAGTGGGGCAGCGAGAGGGTTCACCGGAGACAGAGTGGGGAGCAGCAAAGGCAGATTGTTGGAAATACATTGCTGAGGGGAGCAGCGGGTGAGACAGGAGAGGTCTGCTGCACCATATGGAAATCTCCCATTGAACCTGTGTTGCCACTGCCGAATGCACCATAGCACAGTGCTTAACCGCTGCACCAACAGGGAGGCCCTCAGCCTTTTATTCTGAATCAGTGTTTATCTTTGGAGCTCTAGTGGATTTTCTGGAGACAACAGAAGGTTTAGAGTCTATTTCTTCATCCAATCAAAATGCTTAGTCTTTTAATTGATTCGTTCAGTGCATTTTTGTTTAGTGTGATCACATATGAAAGTGTGTTGCTACCATTTTGCACTTAATTTTTGTGTTTCAGTCAATTTCAGTTTTCAGTTCTTTGTGTGTGTTCTGCTGTTCCATTTAGATGTTAGAGTTCCTTGCAATATTTCATGGAGTGGTGGTTTTGTTTTTGCTAATTCCTTAAGTTTCTTTTTTTGTGAGAAAATTTTTATTTCTCTTTCATATCTGAGGAAGAACCTTGAAGGATGGAGTATTCTTGGTTACAGTGTTTATCTGTAAGTATCTGGAGCATTTCACTCCATTCTGTCGTTGTCCAGTGTTTCTTCACTGTAGTCTGATATTAACATGATTGTCTTACTTGTATAGGTCATCTGCTTCCTTACCCTTAACAGCTTCAGTGTTCTTTGTCTTGAATTCTTGGAAGCATCACTACTATATGTCTTAGTGTGGGTCTCATTTTTTAAGGTACCCTGTAGTTCTTTTAGCTCCCTGGATTTGTTCATTTGGTCCCTTCTCTAGGTTTGGGAAGTTTTCCACTATTATTTAGTTAATTACATTTTTTTTTTTGTTTCTCTATTGCTCATCACCTTCTGGTGTAGCTAATATCTTTATATTATTTTTCCCTCTGGAGTCTGATCATTCTCAGAGAGTTTCTTCATTTATTTTACTTCATTTCTCTTTCTTTTTTGCCTATATTCTTTGTTCATTCACATATTCTACTGCACTGACTCATTCTTTCATTTGATCTTTTCTACTTTCACAAATTTCTCCTAAATTTTTCATCTCCTCTATTTCCTTTTTGCATCCTGAAATGCTGCATTCTTCTTACAGATCTTCATTTTCTATCTTTTATTCACTGATTTTATTTCTCAGTGCATTCATTAAAAAAAAAAAACAATTATTACATTTCTTTGAATTTTTGGAGGAAAATTTTGAATTCTGCTTCTTATGAGGTGAACAGTATGTCCATGTGTTTTTTGATTCAGTTCTGGAGATTAGTTCTCTTTCTGTGGTGGGAGTGATGTTCCCATGTGTACGCATTGCTGTTTATTGTTGTGTTTTTCCATCTCCTCATTTTTTTTGTTTTGTTTTGGGGTCTCACAGGTTTCCAGGAAGTTTCTAAGCTGAATGAATCTCTGCTCTCACAATGGGATGTAGGTAATGGTGGCCTTACTGGGGCCCCCATGACTGGAACTACTGCCTTGGGATTGATAAGGCTTCTGGACTGGTGAGTCTGCCCCCAGCACAGGATTGGAGGTAATTTGGCCTCACTGGGCCCCCACATCACCACTGCAATGAGTGATTTTCATTTAGTTAGTTTTCCTTCTTGTTAACATTTAAAGTCTTAGTGCTAAAAACAAGATTCAAAACAAAAATAATACAGTATGATATTTAATATTTCAAAAACTTTAATATCTTGAAAAAAATGACAAGATAGCATTTGTGTTGTTAAGAGGATCCAAATTGTTTTTAATCATGTTCTACCAGGGTTAACATTACATACTGAGTGAAGACACTTAATAGAGAGTTTATGTCTGATCCTGAAAATATTTTCATGCTTAATTGTGCAAAGATGTTTAAAGTATTTCAAGGATGTGCCCATGAAACTTTCACAGTTTTATGATTTTTGTGTATTGTAAGGAAAATGGGTTAAATCAGGCTCTTTTTTGCCTTTCCACCAGTATCCTCTATGGTTGCCACTTGCAGCCTTGTTTTGCTCTTAGGTTTTGTTTACCGCATTTGATAATGTGTTATAATAAAAAGCACTTGGGAGTGCAAGCATGGGACATATTCAGTTATGATTGCAGACACCTGGGACAAAAATCCCAAAGGATATAGGGTGTATACATATTTAAATATGGACATCTGGGCTAAAGATTGGAGATAATGTGAGTCTGAGAGAGAAAGAAGAGAAGCCAAAGAGGAGAACATGGAGATAATTGGGCCTGGGAGGCTCAGGTGCTTCTTGCCTCCCAGACACTCTGCCTCCCTGTCTCCCTGCCTGCTGGTCAGTCTATGTACCTGGTTCCCTGTTTCAGTATTAAAGGCCTATCAAATCTATTGAAGGCTCCAAGTTTCTTTTTTCCATTTGCTTGAATCACAGTGAACCTGCCCGACCTGGGATGGTTGCGTGACAAGTGACATAGTCAGCAGCAGGATTCCATGCAGATAGAGAGAGGACATGATAAATGGTGTAAATTGTCTGGACTTGATGCTGGTGGCTCTGCAAATGGAGTCAAAGACAGCACTAAAGTTGCTGCAGGAGCACAGGAGGTGGCCAAAGTCCAAGAATTGTGGGACAAGTTGACATTCTGGGAGTACCTGAGATCTTGTATGGAGGAGGAGATGACCCAGGAGGACCAGTCCACTACCTCCTGAAGCAGTAGACGCACCAGGGAAAAAAGATGGACCATATCTATCATTCAGAGCTTGCCCAGTAGTGACACAAAGATAAAATTGATAGTCTTGTACAAACAATTCCACCAGAAGGTGGGGGAAATTTGGTAGGTATGTCTGTGGGACCTGGGGGTGGATGGGATCATTTGCACATCCTAGGAGATGAAAATCAAGGGTGGGCCTTGGTGACCTAAAGCAGCCCTGTATGCTGACAAGCACTCCCAGAGCCACAAATTGTGGCTGTGCTCAACTGGCTAGGGAGCTGCAGTAAGCACAGCCTGGAGTCGCAATGGACCCTAAAGACAGGTTACAGTAGGGGAAGGGGCAGATATGAGAGCAGCCCAAGGCTGGATGAAGGAGAAAGCCCTCACCAGGTCCTCTGTAGCCATGCAGGAGGTGTGTCAAAAGGCCAACTTAGATAAGGCCCAAAATTGGTGCCAAGATTAGAAAATCCTGAGCAGTTGTTAATCAACCAAAAAAGATGCCAAAAAGGGCAAACAAACCTCCTAAAATCACCCATCCTTAAATGTGGTTGGATCTGCTGGGAGTAGGTGTAGATGACAGCAAAATAGATGCACTGCCCAATGCATATTTGTTAAAGTGTATGGAGACAATTGTGAGAGGACCAGTGTTTCACTCCCATTAGAGGAGAGGCAACTATGAAGGGGAAAGATGGGAACTCCACATTCCAGGCATGTGCCCTGTGTCTGGAGGACACTTGCAGCTGAATCCTGCCTGGGTCATGCCCTGGTCACTTTTGAATAGGGTGAGGGCTGAGGAACCCATTCACAGAGGATGGGTGGAGACTACAGGCTAAAAGTGGAACTTTCTATCTACATTGCAAAGGGTTGGCTTTTGCACCAACCTGTGGGTATAGCCTACAAGGCTTCTTTAAGTTAGACAAGAGCAGGATGCTTGATCACCCTGTGGCAATAGGTATACATCCCAAGGTATGACCAGGAACACCCCGAGGGGCCAGTGACTGATGTACTTTGCCCCAGGGACTGATCAGTGGAACACCTTATTAATAAGATTAGCACCATGGGTGGGAGCTGGGTGTGTATTATTGGACTCACCCTCCCTAAAGCCAAAATCCATTGTTCAGTTTGATCCCCCTTCTGTGTCAATAAAAAGGCCAGGATCTTGCTCTTGAGCAGCATCCTGCATTGTGCAGCCTGCTCCACGACTCCTGTGTTGCCTTGGGCAACACCAACCCATGTGCAAAGGGCTGACCTAGTTCAGGGGTTTGGTTGTTACATGTACATCTGTGGAGGCTAGAGTGTTAAGGTGACAGCAGGGGGACTACCCCTGGGGATAGGGCAATAACCCCCAAAGAAGTATGGAGTGTATGTTTCATCAATCACAGAGTACATCCCAGGGGTGGATGTATGTATTACTTTGCTTGTAACTGCAGACCACAGCTGAAGAATGTCACCTTGGGGTACACTTGAAGAAGTGGGTGGACATACTGAGTATCCACCAATACAACTGCTAATCCACAGGCGACTGACTAATACTAAACAGTATTTGTTGCCAGGAAGTCTGACGGCTCTTGGCATGTGACAGTAGATTGCTGTGAATTGAATAAAGTGGTTCCCCCTTTCATGCATCAGTCCTTCAGTGGCAGACTTTATGGATTGTCTGAGCCATGAGCTGGGCACGTAATTGCTTTGTAGTTGATCTGGCTAACACTTTCTTTTCCATTGCTGTGTCACCAGAGTCAAGACCAGTTTGTCTTCATGTGGGAAGGCCAGCAATGGACACTCTTTGTGCTTGCTGCAGACACTAAATGAGAGGAGCAGGAAAGACAGCCTGGGGAGGCATTAAAGGAAACATTTGTGTTGACTTTGTGGTCATTATAGCCTAAACTTTAGTTGCATTCTGTTACAATTTGTATTGCTTTGTAGGTTATGAATACAATGCCCCATACTCACCAATGAAGCCTTGAGGAAGAGTGATGAGCAGATTGTATGGTGAAAAAACCTCGACTGGGTGGAGTGTAAGGAAAACGGGTTAAATCGGGCTACTTTTTGTCTTCCCACTTCTAGCGTCTATGGATGCTCCCTGTGACCTTTTTTGTCTTTTAGGTTTTGTTGCCACGTGTGTTATTGTAAAAAGTGCTTGGGAACATGAGCACAGGGCATGGTCACCTATGATTACTGACACCTGGGCTGAACATACAGCAAACACAGGGTATGTGCATATGCAAGTACAAACACTTGGGTTGAGAGATCAGAGATCAAGTAAAATTGAGAGAGAGAAAAGAAGTCAGAGAGGAGAGTGCAGAGATTGTGGGTGTTGGCAAGCTAGCTTGCTGTCTGCCTCCCAAATTCCCAGCCACCCAGCTCCCCTGCTTACCTGCCCACTGGTCTGCCTGTGTACCCGGTCCCCTGCTTCAGCACTAAAGGCCTGTCAAATCTATCGAGGGCTCCAAAGTTCTTTTCCATTTGCCTAATTCAACAGGGAATGCACCCGGGCTGGGATGGTTGCACGACATGTATCTATAGAAGTTCCACATAAAGTTATAAAATAAATAGAAATAGTAATATATTGTCATATATTTGAGACTTCGAATAATACATTATTATTCAGAATTTTAAAATGTATTTCATATATGAGCAATTGTCTCCTGGTAATTTACATAACCATAATATTTTAAATATTTGCTATCAAGCATATGAAGTATCATGTGGCTGACAGAAATATTCCTGACTATCCTTAAATACAGGATAAATTTCAAAATGTATTTAAGTTCTTAAATATTTTATAGTCATATTAGGTATCAGAATATTTTTGGCACCATTTTGTTTGTAAAGCTTGATTTTGTTATATAGAATTATTTATTGGTTATTGATTTTTGTTTTACTACATGTGTCTGATATAATATTTCAAATGGATATAAATGAATATACTAATTAAAAGTAGTAAAATTAGTAAACTGAGAATAAATTCAGTTATGATAATTTTCAGTACTTTAAACATCTGGGCTTATGTTAGTTGAGCTAAAAGAGGTGTCATAGAGTAGTAGCCAGTAAGGTATTTTCTCAGCTCAGTTCCATTAATGACTTACAAGTTATCAAGGTACTTATTAGAGCAATATGACAGATCTCTAACATGTGGGCTCTTTCTGTTAGTAATAATATAAGATGTTGTTGCCTTAAAAGCATTACATTTGCCTCATAGGTATTTTTGAGTTTGGCAAGATGGCACTAGAGTGAAGATGCCAAGTTTACCCCCCTACATATTCATAACCAAATTACAACAGAACAAAGTCAGCAACCCCTGAAAGACATAACTTCACATATGCAAGGAGCAATGATAAGTGGAAAAAGGCAGAGAGAGACTGTAATTGAAATGTGTTAAGGGCGGTACCTGGGCAGTACAGTGCAACCCACCAGAGAGGCAGGTTGCTATATGGAGCCTCTCTGCTGTTGTTGGCTCCAGAGGATTGTTGAGTGTTGTGCAACCACCCTAAATCCAGCAGGTTCAGCATCAGTCCAAGCGGACTTTCTCCGTTAGTCCTCATCATATCCACTGAAATCTATCATACTCCGACGCACTCTGCCACACACCGCCACACACCGCCACACACAGCCATGCCTACCATGCCACACCACCACTGCTGCTGCTTCTGACCCTACCATGCCACACCACCACTGCTGCCCAGTCTCTGACCCAGGTGTGCCCACTCACTCAGGCCCACACCCTACTCCAGGTGCCCGCCATCAGGCATTAGGTAGGCCTGCAGAGGCCCATCATTGGGGGGGGGGGGTACAAAAAACCTGACAATTCTCTCATTACCCTACATTGAGCAACCATCCTAGCCTGGGCAGGTTCACTGTTGATTCGGGCAAATGGGGAAAGAATCTCAGAGCCTTAGGTATATCTGACATGCCTTTAATGCTGAAGCAGGGGATGGGGTACACAGGGAGAACAGCAGGCAAGGAAATGTGATCTCAGCCCAGGGGTCCACAACTGTAGGTGTGCACGCCCTGTGCTTTCTCTGGCTTCTTGGCCTGAGTGTCAGCAGTCATAGGTGCATGTGCCCTGGGCTCGTGCTCCCAAGCACTTTTTGCAATAACACAGTATCATGTGTGGTGATACAAGCGAGGGGAAAATAAAGCTGCAAGTGGCAGCCGCAGAGGCTGGCAGCAGGAAGGCAAAAAGGACCCTGAGTTACTCCATGTTCCTTATAGTATATACTCGTCGCAGTGGCTTTACTAGGCAGGCACTACTTTGGAGGAGTGGGTACACATAGCGGGGGGTGCAGGACAGAGCAGGTATCACTCAGTTACCATAAGTGACAAGGGTGCAGAGTGGTAATTATTGGCTAGAGCTGAGGCTCCTAAGCTAGAAGTTAGAGTCTGAACCTGTGTGAAGAACCAGATCAGATCACCTGTATCTACTTATAGAAGAGTTTACTACTTGCAGCCTGAGACTGTGATATGAGAAACACCTACTTTACTTCCACTCAGGGACAAAACAAAGAAAGCAACTTAATGTTTTCACTAAACAAGAGCTTTAGAATCTGGATCTTAATAATAGGAGAAAGTGTCCCAGGGTGTAGGGTCCATATTCAAAAAGCATAAAGGAATAATTCCTGGCCTGTGGTCCTGTCTCAAATATAGTACTCAGCAGTGCTCAGTCACAGACTAGAGACTGAGTTTAACATGACACATTTTGACTGATGAGTTAGCACCTGGAGATACCTGACAGACACACTCCAAGACACATTGTAATTAAAATGTTGAAAGGAAATGATAAGGATGCTACAGAAAAAGAGAAAAGTATAGATTAATATCGTTGATAGACATGAAAGGAAAAATTCTCAAAATATCTGAAATCAAATTCAATAACACATTCTGGGTCACACAGTGTGATTGTTGTGTAACCATATGTAGGGTAAGTGAAAAAAAAATCACAGTTTTTTTCCACCATTCCATCAATGATACACCCCTGTGGGCCTGCACCCATGCCTGACGGTGGGCACCTGGAGTAGGGTGTGGGGCTGCGTGAGTGGGTGCACCTGAGCCAAGACTGAACCTATAAAGCAGCAGCAGAAGCAGGGACCAGAGTGTGGCAGAGCACGGTGGAGTGCAGCAGAGAGAGTGGATTACGGTGGAGTACAGTGGAACACAGTGAAGAACATCATGAAAACAACTAATAAAACGAGTTTGCTTGAACTGATGATGAACCTACTTGGTTTGAGATGGTTGCAGAACATCATTCGATGTCATTGTCAATTCTCTCAGACAAAAAGAGGATTTTGGAGCCTTCAGTATGATTTAGAAGACAGAACAGCAGTTATGGAGATAGCAACTGAGCCCCCAGCCTCAGAGTGATGCCACTTGCAATGTGAGAGCTGAGGAGACCCTTTTATGGCTGCTTCTGGGCACAGGTGGCTGCATTTACATATGCACATGCCCTGCACAGACCCCGTGCTCTCTGGGCCCAGGTGTCTGTAATCACAGGTGCCTGCACTCAAGTCTACACCTCTTGGACCTGGGCATACAAGCTAAGAGAAATGCAAGACCACAGGTGCTGGCCATAGATGCCAGTGGTGGGAGGTGGTAAAAAGTCTGCGTTAACTCCACTTTCCCAACAGTGACTAAGTGGGATTTATTCCAGGATGCAACGATGGTTTAATGTATGCAAATCAATTTATGTAGCCTACCACAGCAACAAAAGGAAAGATAAAAATCATATGTACATATCAATAGAATCAGAGAAAGCACATGACAAAAATCAACTCCATTTTTGATAAAAACTGAAAAAAAGTGGGCTAAAGAACACACATGAACATAATAAAGGCCAAATACGTCAAACCCACAGCTTACATTATCCTCACTAGTGAGAAGGTGAAGGTTTATTTTTTTGGTAACTAGGTAAAAAATATATGTCCTTCTTATCACTACTATTTAACATAGTATTAGAGATCCTAGCTAGTACAGTGAAGCGACAGGCTGCAAAATCAATATCAAAAATCTGCTGTGTTTCTATATAAACAATGAAAGTAGAAGTAAAAGATATAAAGAAAACATTCCCATTTACAATCACATCAGATAGAATTAATACCTAGGAAAAAAACAACGAAGGAGGTGAAAGACCTATTCAAGGTCATATAATATTTTGTCAAAATAAAGAGAAGACACAAAAGTGGGAAAATATATCCTGCTCATAGATTGGAAGAATTAACACTGAAAAAAAAATACCATTTTACCAGAAGCATTATACAGAGTCAATGAACTACTTACCAAAGTTTCAACGGTATTCTTCAAAGAAATAGAGCAAACATTCCTGAAATTTATATGAAACTGCAGATGACTCAGAGTAGCCAGAACAATCCTAACAAAAACAAATGAAGGTAGGTATCACATTCCTAGACTTCAACTATACTTTAACATTATAGTAACAAAAACAGTATAGTATTGAAATAAAAATAAACACATGGGCTAATGGATTAGAATTGAGAATCCAGAACAAAATCCAAATTTATATTGATAGCGGATTAACAACAAATTGTAATATGGTGATTCCCAAGAAAAGGGGAGGTTCCAGGTTCCCTGCCCCACTTAGGGTGGAGCTGAGAAGGAAAGAGAAGTAACTGGAGAGGAGACTGGAAAAGGAAGGAAGAAGAATGGAGAGCCAGAAAGTGACCTGGAGGAGGCAAATGGAACAGAGAGAGATGTGAAGTAGCTGTAGCTGCTTCTTGGTCTCGGACTGGTTGAAAGCGATGGGGGAGAGACCCCCGGGGAGGTTAACAATGGCAACTTTTATCTTGATTTTGATTTTGCTCTTTTCCTTCTAGACTTGTCAGGCTATTTCTGACCCTTTTCTATATGTCCCCATTAAAAGGTGCTTTAGAATTTTGACAGGCTTTTGGGCCTCATTAGCCCTGCTTAGGCCAACCCTGTTTGCCTGGGCATTTACCCATGAGGGAGTGGTTAACTTTGGGTGCTTAATTTGGGATCTTTATTCTTTGTCTTTTCTTTGTTGCATATTCAATGTATTAAAGTTCTTTTCCATTAAAGGCCTTATGCACTAGAGTATGTTTTGTCTTGATGCGGTGGATGGCAGAACCTATTTAGAATGGGCAGGTTTGGGGGTTCTGTGGTGCCCCTCACCCTGCCCTGTACCAAAAGGAGTAAAAAATGTGTAATGGATTTGGGAAAGGAGCTTCAACAAATGATGCTGGGAAAACTGGACAGCTCTATGCCTCTCTCTCTCTTTCTCTCTCTCTCTCTCTCTCTCTCTCTCTCTCTCTCTCTCTCTCTCTCTCTCTCTCTCTCCACAAACACACACCCTGAAATCCACAGATAACACCTAAAATGAACCATAAGGTTAAACACTCCACAACACTGAATGTAGGAATATTTCCAGGGATTGAACTTCAACAACATGGAAACAAAAGGATAAGTGCAAAACTTCTGCACAGCAAAAGAAACTATCATTAAAACTAAAGACCCTGTGCCAAATGGTAGAAAATATTTGCACATCATATATCAACAAAGGGCTAATATCCAAGATCTGCACAGAACTCATAAAACTCAAGTAGAAAGTAAATAACCCAATAAAAAATGTGCAGAAGTGCAAAACACACATTACTCTAGAGTACACATATAATAGACACATCAAAAAATACTCATCATCAGGGGAACAAATAGGGAAACCACCATGAAACACCACCTCATACCTGTGAGAATGGCGCACATAAAACAGAGCCCAAACAATAGTTTTGGTGAGGGTATGGAGAAAAAAAGAATCCTTCTGTGCTCTTCGTCAGAATGAAAATTGTCTAGCCCTTATAGAAAAAAAAAACAGTATGGAAACTTCTAAAAATAGATCAACATTATGACCCTGCAATTCCACTTTTAGGTATTACCCCGAGTAATGGAAAAATGCTATTATTCAAAGGGCTATATGTACTCTTACTTTCATTTTAGCATATTTACAATAGCCAGTTTGTAGAAAGAACTTAAGTGTCCAAGAATAAATGAGTGGATTAATAATATGTGGAATGCGTACATAATGGAAAAGTACTCAGCTATCAAAAGAGAGGAATTTTTGTCATTTGTGACAATATGAATGGAATGGAGGGAATGATGCTAAGAAAAATAAGCCAGAAGGAGAAAGACAATATTGGATGATTTCACTCATGTGTGGAATATACAGACACAAAACAAAGAAAACTAAACCTAAACAAACTGAATTGAGGCTGTTAGATGAGGTTGTGGGATAGAGATCACAGAAGGGAGAATATAGTTGACTAAATTGGAGGATTATTGGTGATTAGGGGAGTGGTGAGTTTGATAATATACATATCTAGAGATATAAGTCATACATTCTTTTGGAATCCAACCTTACTCTAAAAAATATAATGCAGTGAAAATAAATGCTTTCGATGATACAGTCACCATGTATTTATAGGAAGGACTGGTACTATTCAATGTTAATAGCAACAATGAGGAGGGAGATATCAAACTTAGGATGTACTAATGAACAATTTGCAAAATTGGAAGCACTCTTCTTCAACTCCCACACTATTAATGCATCAAATATAAATAAAATCATGTGTAAGATAAGAATGATAGTGTTCATTACATAGTGTTACCCAAATTAGCATTTAGTATCTCTCATCTGTGTGGATATTAAGTCATTGGTTTGGGAGTATATAGGGAACATCATCCTTTAGAAATCCTGAGGAATTCCATTCATTTTTACTTTTGATTCACATCATATCTCTAATGATATTGTTGGGTTCTTTCAGTATCTATGCCACATAAAACTCCTTATTTTCTCAAAAGAATAACTTAATTCATAGTTTTCCCTCATAGTTACTCATAAAGGAGAAGTGATAATTTTTCCTTTAAATCACTAATAATGCAGATTAATTTGCAGACATTTCTTGAACAGATATTGCTTGCCTACTATAAATCAAATACTTTTCTAGGCCTTGTAGACACAGTTCTCCTCCTGAACATAAAAGTATTTCCCCAATTCCTGGTAAGCAAAGATATGAGTAAATCTTTAATAGCTTTGATTATTAAACAAATGCAAGGACTATTTATAATTGTTTGACATAACACCAGTCAAAAGCAAACTATCTTGATGGTTTATATAGCTTATGTATTTAGCTTATTTTTCTAAATTTAGAAGGTAGCCTATGGTCTTTCATTACTAACTCCGTATACCCAAAGATACGGAGATTTCCCATGGGACAATTTTTCCTACATCTTGAAACACTTCTTTCTGTAAACACTAAGTTAATTTGACAAAAGTTTGTCTTGCTATATTCTCTGTTATGTTAATTATATAGGCATAGTACTTGAATGAGTACTCTTAGAAATGAAATGGGACCACCCTAAAATTGTTCATATTAATTTCACTCTCATAATTTTGCCTATTTTTCATCATTGTATGATTTTTTTGAATAAAATTCTTATTGTTTATAATCTTACTTTATTTTTTTTTTTTACAATTTTAAACAAAATTCAGTTGGCATTTTGATCGCATGCTTGGTATTGTTGTATGAGATTTTTTTTAATTTTTTTATTTTTATTTATTTATTTTTTTAATGAATACATTCTTTTTTTTTAAGATTTATTTATTTATACATACAAGCTGGGGTACAGGCCAGAGGCGTGGGGCGGCGAGAGGCTTCACCAGAGACAGAGCGGGGAGCAGAACAGGCAGATCAGAAATACACTGCTGAGGGGAGCAGTGGGCAAGGCAGGAGAAGTCTGCCGCACCATGTGGGACTCTCCCTGGCTGGGCGTCAAACTCGTGCTGCCGACAGCTCCACAGGCAGCGCGCAACCGCTGCACCACCAGGGAGGCCCTGTATGAGATTTTTAAGGAACAAACTGTGTGTGTGTAAGTTATGGGTGCTTGACAAAACTCAATCTTAACTATAAAAATTTCCCTAATTAGCATTTTTTTTGTTGTTTAAAGTTTTTTTTTTTTTAAAGATTTATTTATTTATACATACAGGTGGGGTACAGGCCAGAGGTGTGGAGTGGCGAGAGGCTTCACCAGAGACAGAGTGGAGAGCAGAATAGGCAGATCAGAAATACACTGCTGAGGAGAGCAGCGGGCGAGGCAGGAGAGGTCTGCCGCACCATGTGGGATTCTCCCCGGCCGGGCGTCGAACCTGCGTCGCTGCTGCCGACAGCTCCACAGCGCAGCGCTTAACCGCTGCGCCACCAGGGAGGCCCTGTTTAAAGTTTCTTGATTGAGATTTATGTCACTGTCATTCATCAGGGGTTGTATATTCAAAAAATGTTATATATTATCGAGTGACTTTTAACATCATATCATCTAACATCTTTGTCTCAAAAATTTCCAAAACCCTATATCTTCATGTCTATTTCATCCACCATCTTATTACATTATACAGTGATGAATACTTTAATACAATGTTTAAGCACCCAGAGAAGGATTTTTAGCAGCAGATAAAAACAACAAATGCTTTTCAACAAATGTTTGTTGAACATGTACCATTTGCCACTCTGGAATAAAGAGTAATATAACCTATATCAAGCTAAAACTTTTTGCACAGTGAAAGAAACTGTCATCATATTGAATAGGAGAAGATATTTGAAAATCATAGTCCAATAAGGGATAATATCCCAGTTACACAAAAAATCTGTAAAACTCAACAACAAACCACCTGATTAAAAAATGGGCAACACTATTTACAATAGGTAAGATATGGAAACAACCCAAATGCCCAAAAATAAATGACTGGATCAAGAATGTGTGGTATATATACACAATAGAATACTATTCAGCAATCAAAAAAGATAAATTCATGCAAATTGCAGCAACATGGATGGAGCTAGAAGGGATCATGCTCAGTGTAATAAAATAGACAGAAAAATAAAAATATCGAATGGTTTCACTTATATGAGGAATGCAGGGAACCAAATAAGTGATGAGGAAAAAAAAATAACAACAACGATAATAACAACAATGAAATTAGCAGGCAACAATGGATAAGAGACATTATGCAAGGTGGGGGGGAGGGATCAGGGCAAGGGAGAGAAGAGCACAAAGGACTATGGCGATGGTTCACAGGTGAACTGGTGGTGGGACATTTATGGGGACTACACAATGATGTAAAATATATAAAGAATAAATTTATAAAAAATAAATTCCCAGTATCTAGACCAATGCCTAGTATGTAGCAGATGCTCCATAAAAAATTATTAAATAAGTGAACACGCAAAAAAAAAAAATGGGCAGAGAATCTGAATAGACACTTTTCCAAAGAAGACTTACAAATGATCAACAGGCACATAAAATGATGGTCATGATCGCTTATTAGAAAAACACAAATCAAAACTGAGATATCACTTCATAGCTCAGAAAAAAATTGTCAAAAAAGACAAGAAAGAACAGACGGTGGAGAGTATATGGAAAGAAGGGAATCTTTGAATAGTCTTGGTGGGAATGTACATTGCTGGTCATTAGGAGGAAAAACAGAGATTTAAAAAAAATGATACAAACAACAAATAAAAAAGCCAAAATGAACAGGTAACTATAAATCAGAGACATTCTGCAGGGGAGTGGGAGGGAGAGGGATCAAAACAGGGGAGGGAAGAGCACAAGAAACTATAGTGATGGTGAATTGGTGGTGGGAATTTTACAGGGAATATACATGAGAAGAGAAAGTAAACATTGTACAAAAATGAACCGTGATGTGGGCCTCCCCGGTGGCGCAGAGGTTGAGCACTGCGCTGTGGAGCTGTAGGCAGCGGCGACACGAGTTCGATGCCCGGCCAGGGAGAATCCCACATGGTGCGGCAGACCTCTCCTGCCTTACCCGCTGCTCCCCTCAGCAGTGTGTTTCTGATCTGCCTGTTCTGCTCCCCACTCTGTCTCTGGTGAGCCCTTTCGCTGCCCCACGCCTCTGGCCTGTACCCCAGCTTGTATATATAAATAAAAAATAAATCTTTAAAAAAAATGAACCGTGATGTAAAATAGATATAAATAATCAAATTATATAATAACATGAAAGTAGAAATTCCATATGAATCAGTGACCCCACTTTTGGGGTGTTTTCCCAAACAACACAAACAAGCCTAATTTGGGGGACCTTCCTGGTGGTGCATGGGTTAAGTCTCAGTGCTATCAAGTTATCATGGCAAGCCACTGTGGCTGGAGTCAATACCCCCCGCCAGGAAGCTGACCCACATGGCACAGCAGACCTCTCCTGCCTCACCACGTATTCTCTTAGTACTGCATTTCAGTAGATCCACCTGTTCTGCTCCCCACTCTGTCTCTGGTGAATCCTCTCACTCCCCAACCTCTGGCATACACTATAGTTCTTGTATGCATAAATAAATAAAAATAAATCATAATAAAGACTAATTTGAGGGATATATGTATTCCCTGTGAAGAATTATTTACTATTTACTATTGCTAAGTATTGAAAATAACCTGAGTGCACATAAACAAATTGTTGGGTGAAGAAGATGTGATATACATACACAAAGGAACACTACAACACAAGATGAAGTTCAGCCATTTGCAACAAAATGAATGGACCTAGTGGGTATAAAGAAATAAATCAGATGGAGAAAGATGAACTTGGTATGATTCCACTCATATTTGGTATATAAAGAAACAAAACAAACATGTGATCTAAATGAAACAAAAATAAACTTTTAGAATATAAGACCAAATTAGTGGATATCAGAGGGATAGGGAAAGTGGGGCGGATAAAGTAGATGAAAGGTGTTAGTTGTATGGTGAAGGATAAATTTGTCTACTAAAGGTAAACATAATGTATAGGGGCAGGTATATAGATATATAGTATATTGTATAATGATAAATACCTGTATCCTAGACAATAGTATAAACCAATGTAACTTCAACAAAAATTAAAGAGTAGACAATTTTCTTTTTATCAAGAGATGCTATAGAAACAAGCTCAAAAATGTAAACACTCACCAGTGAAGTAGATGAGTTTAATATCAAGTGTTACTAATTGTATTTGTGTACATATTTGTATTTGTCCACAGGAAGGAAGCAATGTCTTTAAATCACCATAAGATGAAATTTCACCTCTTAGTTTTGGCATAATGTCGAATTCAGTTTATGAACATAAAGAACAATGTATTTGTGAATGGAAAATGTGAAAGCAATTTACCTTTGGAGAGTTAATATATAGCCCCTGGTATCAATATTAATATAAATATAGCTTTGAGAGCTTAAAAAACATAGCTATCATTTGGAGATGCAAAAATCCTTATCTATATCTTAAGATATTAAAATTTTTGTGATTGTATTTTTGATGACCTTAAAATATAGTCATCCTGAAGTAGAATATTTTTATTAGGGAATAGTGGATATGATTGTTGCATTTTTAAATGTTCTTATTGTTTTCCCTCTTACCCAGACATATGGTTAGACAGAAGCAATTATCAGCAAATTTACTGAAATTATCTTCATAATTGACTCTCCTTATTTATAAGAAATTATATACTTAGATTTAGAAGCTCACCCAGGTAGTCTTACTTCCCTGCAGTAATTATTTGAGAATTAGTTTTTGATATATTTTCTAAATACTCATGAATCAAACTTATTAAAATATAGTCTTTAGAACTACTGAATTCTTAATTGTTCATTACAATGATTTAAAACATAAAGAGGGATACCTTTGTGTAAGCATATATATTTACACACAAATACATGTGCTGTGCTTATATAAATGATCTTACTCCACAATACATCTAAATTTGTAACCAATGTTACACACACATAATCACACACACACACACACACTCTCTCTCTCTCTAATATGAAATATGAAATTATGGTTTTAGATAGGAAAATTCTATAAGAACTTTTATTGCAGAGGCAGTAATGAAGACTTGTATAATGTTCAGAAATTGCCCCCTGAATAATGCCTCTCCAGAGAGACTTGCTGCTTGTACACCTGCTTCAGTAAGTGAAAGCAGAACCTGTGCTGTCTTTCATTCCTGCAATCTTAAAATGCTGAGTTCTTACTCTCCTTTGTGATATATTGTCATGTGAGTGACAAGTATATACTTGAGATAATAAAGTATGCAAAAATAAGTCAGCTTGGCAGTGCTTTTGCTGATGTATTAATTCATTTCCTTTCACATGCTGTATCACCATCATGTCTAACCAGATTTTATGAGAGGGCTCACTGAAGTGGAAATCAAGCCAATGAATCGTTTAATATGAACTAATGAAAATCAGATACAAAAGACTTTAGTAACTGTTTTGGAGCTTTAATTGTCAAGTGGATGTGAATTTTAAGCACTACTATGTAAAGGACTATAATGAAGAAATTGAGATTACTTTGTGATAATTGGTTTAATTAAATAGCCATGTAAACAATCATATCTGGATGAAGCCACTATAATACGAAAGGGGAAATGTTTTCTCCAAGGTGAAGGTACACTTTGGAAAAAGAGGGAGTACACTATTACTCTTAATTTATTTTTTCTGGCAGCTTAGGAGAAAGTCATTATTAGCATAGAAATTTATACACAGATGTTTATACAAAGCTCCCTTTGTTCAGAGAAATCTGTAGGACAGTAAAAATTCTTTGAAATGAAATAAAATATTTCAAAACTTCTGTTGTTTGTTTATGGTGTTATGATAAATTTGTGAATTGGCAAGTGATTAAATATTACAATGTTCAAAGAGGCACTATAAAGAAAATAACTAGAAGTACAGAACATAGTTTGTTCCTGGATTTTTAAAAAAGATTTATTTATTTATGCATACAAGAGCTGGGGTGTAGGCCGCAGATGAGTGTGGGGGGGTGAAACAATTCACCAGAGACAGAGTGGGGAGCAGAACAAATTGATCTACTGAAATACACTCCTGACGGGAGCTGTGGTGAGGCAGGAGAGGTCTGCTGCGCCATCTGAGTCAGCTCCCTGGCCGGGGATTGCACTTGTGCTGCAGTGGCTGAGTTAGCTTCACAGTGCTAAGAATTAACCCTTTGTGCCACCAGGGAGGCCCTGTTCCTGGATTTTAAAAAATCATTTTATTGTATTGAAAGAGACATTTTAACATTATCTATTTTAACCAATATTACCTATTTCAACCAGGTGAGTAATAAGTGATTCATGGAAAGAATGTTAAAGCCATAGTGTTAAAAGATTTTTAGGGAATAGGATATTGGTAAGCTACCGAAGTATCATCCACTAGATAATCTACTAAACACAATGAAAAAGTCACAACTCCAGATCAGAGTGTTATCTAAATAATCAAACTTAGTATCATCAATGATGTTTTTGATACTTGCAGTAAGTGGTACATAACATCACTTACATAACATACGTGCCAAAATATTTTGCTGGATTTCATGATGAGAAAGCAAGCAAACAAATCCAGAATGTACAGTACTCTAGAAACAACTCACTTGGACACTAAAACAAACTGAAAACCAAATAATAGTAATAATATACCCCACAATGTCATAAAAAAAGAAAAAAGAAAAGAAATGTAAAAAGAGAAGACACCTTTCTAATTTAAAACAGACATAACAGGTCTCCTTGGTGGAGCAACGGGGTAAGTCTCAGCACTATGAAACTATCCAGAGCCACTGCAGTACAAGTTTGATCCCCAGCCAGGGAGCTTCCCACATGGTGCAGCAGATCTCTCCTGCCTTGCCCGCTGCTCCCCTCAGCAGTGTACTTCAGTAGATCCACCTGTTCTATTCCCCACTCTGTCTCTGGTGAATCCTCTCACTATCCCACATCTCTGGCCTACACCCCAGTTCTTGTATGCATAAAAATTAAATCTTTTAAAAAAACATAACACCAAAATAAATTTAAAAAACAGATTATAAAATACTTCTTTGGTTAAAATAGATATATGCAGTGCGTTTTGAATAGTGCTGCATTAATTTGGCTTTCATGGTTGGTAATGGTATTGTCATAATGCAGGCCATTGTTTTATCATTACTATTAGGAAATAATGCTGAAGTGAGGCTTAACTCTTTTTTTTTAACTTTTCCCCCAACACTTTATTTTATTTATTTTTTGTTATTTTTATTTGTGTCTTTTATATTACTGTATATTCCCCATAGGTTTCCCATCACCAATTCACCCATGAACCGTCACCACAGTCCCCTGTGCTCCCCTCTCCCCCATTATGAGCCCCAATCCTCCCCCTTCTTTCGCTGGTTGACGCTCTTTTATTTGGTTCCCCTATATTCTTGTTACAAGTGAGACCATTCAATATTTTTCTTTTTCCTTTTGGCTTATTTCGCTGAGCATGATCCCTTCTAGGTCCATCCATGTTGCTGCAAATTGCATGTGTTTATCTTTCTTGAATGCTGAATAGTATTCCATTGTGTATATGTACCACATCTTCTTTATCTAGTCATCTATTTTTGGGCATCTGGGTGGTTTCCATATCTTCGCTATCGTAAACTGTGCTGCAATAAACATATGGGTGCATGTATCCTTTTGGATTAGTGGTTTATTTTGTCCTTTTGGTAGATTCCCAAAAGTGGTATTGCTGGGTCATATGGTAGCTCCACATTTATTAATTTGAGGAAACACCATAAAGCTTTCCATTATGGTTGTACTAATTTGCATTTCCACCAGCAGTGTAGAAGAGTTCCTTTTTCTCCACAGCCTCACCAGCATTTGTTGTTGCCTATTTTTTTAATGTGCGCCATTCTCACTGGCATGAGGTGGTATCTCATTGTGGTTTTGATTTGCATTTCCTTGATCATAAGTGATGTTGAGCATTTTTTCATATGGCTGTTGGCCATTTGCTTTTCTTCCTTGGAGAACTGTCTTTTTAGGTCTTTTGCCCATTTTTTTGACTGGATTGGTGACTTTGCTTTTGTTGAGTTGTGTGAGCTCCTTATAGATTTTAGTTATCAGTCCTTTATCAGTTGTGTTGTGTGCAAAGATTTTATCCCAATTAATAGGGTGTGTTTGTTTTGATTATTATGTCTTTTGTTGTACAGAAGCCTTTTAGTTTGATGAAGTCCCATCTATTTATCTTTTCCTTGACTTCCTATGCTTTTTGGGATGTGTCCTTAAAGATTTTGCTGAGATGTATGTCATGTAGAGTTTTGCCTATATTTTCTTCTACAAATTTTATGGTTTCAGATCTTACATTCATGTCTTTATCCATTTCGAGTTGTTTTTTTTTTTTGCATGGTGTTAGGTAGTAGTCTAGCTTCATTTTTTTGCATGTAGCAGTCCAGTTTTCCCAGCACCATTTATTGAACAAGCTAACCTTGTTCCATTGTATATACTTCACTCCTTTGTCAAAGATTAGTTGTCCATCGGTATGTGGATTTATTTCTAGGTTTTCCCCTAAGATCAGGAACAAGGCAAGGATGTCCACTCTCACCATTGCTCTTCAATATAATACTGGAAGTCCTAGCCAGAGCAATAAGACAAGAGAAAGACATACAAGGAATCCAAATAGGGAAAGAAGAAATTAAATTATCACTTTTCGCAGACGGTATGATAATATACATAGAGAATCCGAAAAACTCCACAGAAAAACTACCCAAAATTATAGACCAGTTCGGTAAAGTAGCAGTATACAAAATCAACGCACAAAATTCCGTAGCCTTCCTATATACAAACACTCAGTCAGAATAAGAAGAAATCAAGAGAATTACACCCTTCAAAATTGAAACAAGAAAAATAAAATACCTGGGAATAAGCCTAACAAAAGAGGTAAAGGACTTATACAAAGAAAACTATAAGACCCTATTAAGAGAAATAGAGGAGGACACAAAAAATGGAAAGAGGCTTAACTCTTAAGATTTCTGCAACTTTCTCTCAAATGGTTCCTCTCACACACTCACACACAAAAGAGCAAACAAATGTGACAAAATGTTTACAGTTTGATGAATATACCTGAAGAGTATATGTGTTCTTTGCACTGATTTTTAAATTTTTCTGTAGATTTTATAACTTCAAAATTAAAAAAAACACAAAAACTAAGGCCTCCCTGGCGGAACAGGACTTCAAGTCTCAGAGCTATCAAGCTATCACCAGCCCATAAGGCCTGAGTTTGATCCTCAGCCAGGCAACTGAACCAAAACACCACAGCAACATGGATGGAACTAGAAGGGATCATGCTCAGCAAAATAAGCCAAAAGGAAAAAGAAAAATATCGAATGGTCTCACTTGTAGCAGGAATATAGGGGCACCAAATGCAAGAGCGACAATCAGCGAGAGAGCGGGGAGGATTGGGGCTCAGAAAGGGGAGAGGGGAGCACAGGGGACTGTGGTGACAGTACATGGGTGAATTGGTGGTGGAAAACCTACGGGGAATATACAGTAATGTAAAAGACAAATAAAAATAACAATTAAAAAAAAAAACAACAAATATGACCACCAATCACCTCTTCCACAGCTGTCTCAGACACAATCCTTCCAAGCAGAGACACTGCCATTGCTTTCTAACTGCAATTTTCATTGCATTAGTATTATAGTGATTCAGTTAGAACCAAGACAGATCATGTTAATTTACATGAATCCTCAACCCGTAACTCTTTTATCTCTTTCACACAAAATTAAAAGCTTTTGTCAGAATGTTAGATGAAAGTTGCAGACCAGCTGTGCCTCATAGATTCCTGACTTGATCCCCCACTGCGTTCACTCCTTTCCACCATTCTGGTCTACCATGCTGCTTTTTGAACATACCAGGAGTGCTTTTCGCAGGACTCTTGCAGCTCCTATTTTCTTTGCCTGGAATAATCTTCTCCAAGATAGCTCTATAGTTCATATTCTCACTTTTTCCCCCCTGGCCATTATTCAAATATCATTTTCTTCATGAGATTTCTTGGCTGCTATTACTGGTTGAATGATTTCCTCTACCCCAAAGGGGGAAAAAAAAAGTTAAAATCTTAACACCTTGTACCACAGAATGTGATATAATTTGAAATAGGGTGATTGCAGGTGTAATTAGTTAAAACAAGGAGTAGGATGGGCCCTATGCAATGTAACCTGTGTCCTTATAAGAGACAACCGTGTGAATACAGGAAAAGGGAACGCCACGTGATGGTGAGGGCAGAGACTGCAGCGAAACAGCTGCAAGCTAAAGACACCATAGTTTGTCTGCAAGCCACCAGAAGCTAGAAAGAAGCAAGGAATGTTTCCCTTACAGGTTTCAGAGGAGCATGATTCTGCTGACGCCTGATTTCAGACTTCTAGCCTCCGGAACTGTGCGATAATCCCTTTTTGTTGTTTTAAGACACCTGGTTTTGATATTTTTTATCAAAGCCCTAGGAATCAACAATATCTGAAATCCTGGGATTCCCTGTCCTTTTTGCCTACTTTATTTTTCACTTTAGTGCTTGGCAGCATCTAACCTAAAATAATTTACTTACTTACTTCATATATTTTATGCCTTGCTATCCTCAGGGCCTACCTTAAAGGCAGCAACTTGAGCATAGGAGCTTTTTTCCCTCCCTTGCTATTTACTCCTTAGAATTTGAAACAGTCCTTGATATGTTAGATACACAAAATGTGCCTGATGACTGAGCAACAAGATGAGAATGAATGAGAGAATGAACCAGGTAATTTGTTCATCTCCATGCAGAACAGTGAGGGGTGTTTCAAAATGACATGAGTGTTTTGGAAAATTGTTCCATTTACTGTACAAAATACTGCAAGTGGAAATATTATATATATACATATATATATATGTATATATGTATTTAATTTTCTTACATATTGTTCATTTTTGTACAATATTTGCTTTCTCCCCTCAGGTGTAGTCCCCATAATTCTCCCACCCCCACATCACCTGTGAACCCTCACCACAGTCCCCTGTGCTCTTCCCTCCTGTTTTGTCCCCTTTCTTCCCCTCCCCCGCTGTATGCCTCAGGTCTATGATATGCTTGCAAGTTTTGCCTTTTTCCTGACCCTTTGTTCATGAAACCATCCAATATTTTCTTCTTTCTTGCCTTATTTCACTGAGCATAATCCCTTGTACGCTCCATCATATTTCTGTGGATGTCATGAGTTTATCTTTTTTGATCACTGAATAGCATTTTGTTGCGTATATATACCACATTTTCTTGATCCACTCATGTTTTTGGGCATTTAAGTTGTTTCCACATCTTAGCTATTGCAATTTGTGTTGCAATAACATAGAAGTGAAAGTTTATTTTCCAATTAGTGTTTTGTGTGCTTTGGGTAGATTCCTAGGCATGGAATCTACCCTTCACATAGTGGAAATATAAAATATTATATAGCAGTTAAATGTTATTTTGAGGCGTTTAAATGACATTAGAAAAATTTTCTGTTCTGTGAAAAAAATGCGGCTTATAAAATAGTTTCTACACTAGTCATAAAAAAGAAAACTGAAAAGGAATAGACTGGAAGGAAATAGTCTAAATTTCTTTTTTTTTAAATTTTATTTATGTGTTTGTAATTTGTTTTTTTTGCGTAGAAGAACTGAGATGTAGGTCAGAGGTGCAGGGGATGAGAGGATTCACCAGAGATAGAGTGGGGAGCAGAACAGTTGGATTTACTGAAATGCACTCCTGAGGGGAGCAGTGATTGAGAAAAGAGAGGTCTGCAGCTCTATATGTGGGTTAGCTCCCTGGCCAGGGATCGAACTCAGGCCATAGAAGTGATAGCTCTGAGACTTAAACCCTAGAAGGGGAAGGCTCCAAGAGTCTAAATTTCCAGCGATGGTGTTTTTGTTCAATACACTCTGTGGGTTTTTTTTTTTTTAATTATATTGTTCTGCAATTCTGTACATAATGAAATTTACATAATGATAAATGACTTTTTGAAAAAGTGACTATATTTGCCTCAGTTAACTTCATGGCTAAGCATGACTTTGCACAATACCAAGAAAGAACCCAGAAGTGGAGCTGTGATAATTCCTTGATGCACTTTCAAAAATATCACAGAACTAAGTCACTGGAGTTTCCATTGTTTCTGACATGTTCAGTACTTTAGAGGCTGAAGCTTTCACCAGACCTGTCTACTCCAGAACCATCGTACTTTAATTTCTCTAGTTGTTCAGCCAGAAGTTGCCAAAGATCCTTGTTAAATAAAACCACAACTGATTGAAGAACATTAAAACTTCTAACCACAATTCCTGCCAACAACACTAATAAGTTATACCCTGCCACTATGCCTTTGTTAATTTTTTTTAGGGTGCAAATAATTATATTTAGAATTGGAATGATGGACTCAGTTTTGATGATCCCAGTTTTGTTGGCAACACACAAAGAATCATGGTCAGGAGCTAGTTGAACATGTGCCTTTTTCTCTCCAACAAGTCTGATCAGTGTGTTGACTGTGGCTACATCAGGGTGACAGTTTCTTCACAGCCTGTGTGATCTGCTTCTTGTTGGCCTTGTCATCCGCTAGGAGCTCAAGCTTGTTGTTGTCTTCTGTCTTCTTCAAGGCTGGTTCAGTGGTCAGCGGGAACTTGATGACGGTATAATTGTCTGGCTTGTTTTTCCTGGCAGTGCTCTTCCAGGGATACTTGGGTTGCCTTTGCAGTTATAGTGTCTTGGGCATCCAGAATGTGGGTGATCTGTGAATTTTCTTTTCCTGTGGCCGTGGATGCCTTTCAGTGCTGCTTTCCTGAACTTCAGAGCTTTTGCACTGAGTTTGGATTTGGCAGGGCCTTCCTTCTTAACTTTTGGCCTATCTTCATAGAAAAGACTATTCCCTGTTAATTTGAATTAAAGACCTATGTATATGACACAATTGGTATTACATAAATTATATCCTAATTGGAAGGGAAACTGGACTATATAGTTTTGAGCTCTACTGCCTCTGTAAATTACAAGATTTTTTGAACACATAGTGTTGTTTCCTATTACATAAAACATAATACCCCAAGAGGAGAGAATTTATTGTACTTTTATTTATAACATATTCAACAGTGTTTTATTAAATTAAAAAACAAGTTCCCTTTGACTACTTTTATTGGTTAGGACAGTTTTAGACTTTTAACTTTGCTGTGTCCAAAATATTCTTTTCTCCCTCAGAAGGTTGGAAGTAGGCCATTCACTTAAAAAAAAAAAAGAATGCAAAGGACTTAATTCATTCATTAGCTAGATTTTTGAAAATGAGTTATGAGATTTAGGCTATAATATAAAAAGAAAGAAGTCATTAGATTAACAGGAATCTGGCTGATGATAAAATGATTTTGATGTACACTAGATGAAAGGGGATATCATCTAGTTATTGTTTCCAATTGTGTAGATCATCCTCACCATACTCCACCATCAAAATGTGCAAAAACTTTTGTAATTTGTAAATAAAAGTAGAAACAGTGGTAAACTATGTTAAGTATATTATACTTCTTTACCTACTATCTTTCCTCATTGTTTTTCACTGTCCTTTTGGACAATAATGCAACTACTTGTCAGGCTGCCTCCAGATGCTTCCATGTTTTGTGTGTTCAAAGAAAGTAGAGCACAGACATTTTTATTTAATTAATACCTGTCTTAGTCCTCCTTATCTTTTAGTTGACTATTAATTAGATCTCCTAGACAGGCTAGCATTATAAAAGCTCAAAACAACAACAATACCAATCTGTAGAAAATAAGCTTGATGTTAAATATTAATCTCTGCCATGCTTGAGACCTTGCGGTTAATAAGAACTTTGAACTTCATGAATGATAGGAGTAGAGCTATGTTTTAGAAATAGAAGACATGTGATGGCAGCCTCAGTAACCATTTAGACGATCGTGCCACACCATGTGTTTGACAAAGAATATGGCAGATATTATAAAGGATAAAAACTAACATAATATCCTGAACCATTCTATGATACCCACTCCTAATTCTTCTCTCTTGACGTTAATTATCCCTTACTTCATTCTGCCTCTTATATTCTACTCAGCGCTCCATCTCCCTTATATAACAATTTTTTAAAAAGGTTTATTTATTTGTGCATATAAGCTAGAGTGTAGGCCAGAGGTGTGGGGTGGTGAGAGGATTCGCCAGAGACAGAGTAGGGAGCAGAACAGGCAGAGAGACTGAAGTACACTGCTGAGGGGAACAGCAGGCGATGCAGGAGAGTCTGCTGCGCCATGTGGGAATCTCCCTGGCTGGGTATCGAATTCGTGCTGCAGTAGCTCTAGATAGCTTCATAGTGCTGCACTTAACCCGTTGCACCACCAGGGAGGCCCTTACATAACAATTTTAACAGACATAAAAGGTTCTCTTGTTTTTTTTGCACTGAGTTTCCCTCCAGACTCAACTTTTAACTTTCTCTCTTCCACATGGAGAATTATTAAATTACCATTTATTTACGAACAATTTTCTGTGGGTCACCCATGTTACTGCATGTCTTTTTTTTTTTTTTAAACTGGGTTGTTTCTTTTCTTTTTTTTTTTTTATTTATACATACAAGCTGGGGTACAGGCCAGAGGTGTGGGGCGGCGAGAGGGTTCACCAGAGACAGAGTGGGGAGCAGAACAGGCAGATCAGAAATACACTGCTGAGGGGAAGAGCGGGCAAGACAGGAGGGGTCTGCCGCACCATGTGGGAATCTCCCCGGCCGGGCGTCGAACCCGCGTTGCCACTGCCGACAGCTCCACAGCTCCACAGCGCAGCGCCCAACCGCCGCACCACCGGGGAGGCCCATGTTACTGCATGTCTTGTGATTAACACATTCATTGCCTTTTGTTCTGGATCATATTTTCATCTATATTTGTACACACAAACAAAAAATAGCCTTGGAAGTTACAGAATCTCATTTCAGAGAAAAAGGCAATTTTACTTACAGCCTTGTGAGGTAAAGACAGTGTCTTATTGCAGAGCAAAGAGCAAAGTAGGAGGTTTAATATGTATTATAAAAGATTCAGGTTTCCTGATTTGAGGATCTTGGTCATGAAATTGCAATTCACTTTTGCAAGTCTCTACCTTGGCCCATCTGTGTCACCACACATTTCTTAGGGCGAGAAGAATTAAGGCTAATGTAAATTTTCTATTCTTTGATGCTTTTCTTATGCTGTTTTCTGCACTGTGAATAATAGAGTCATTTGTCTTTGATCCAGGAAGCCTGCGTCTTTAGCCAGCATCCTCCAGACTTTTGCAAGTTAAATCTTAGCTTGCAAGTATTGCAAAATTTCAGACAGTTCATTTTTTTTCTCTCTTCAATTTTAACAGGTTTATTGATACATAATTCAATATTGTAGAGTTTACAATTCAAACATTTTTCATATATTCAAAGTTGTACAACTTTGCAATCTCCATGCTATAATTTAGAGTTTTTTATTATCTCAATGAAACAAAAACCTTGCATCTTTGGGTGATCCCCATCAATCCTCCTATCTCAAGAAACTAATCTAACTTTTGTATCTACATTATTGGCTATTGTGGAAATTTCATATAAATAAAATTATACATACACACGCATACATTTTTATATATGCTTTCAAGATTCATGCATGTTACGGTGTTTATTGATCTTTCATTCCCTTACATTGCTTAATAAAATTCCATTGTATTTGTATACTAATTTTATTCTTTACTTGATGGCTATTTAGGTTGTTCTATTTTTTGGCTACTATTTATAATGGTGAAAATTCATGTGTAAGTTTCTGTATGGAAATTATTATAACCCTCCTTGTGGATGAGAAGTGATTTCTCATTGTGGTTTGATACGTACTTCCCCTAGTTGCCATCTCACAGCTTTGGAGAAATGTCTATTCAAAACCTTTTTCAACTTGAATAGGATTGTTTGACTAATTACTTTAGTTATTTACATTTCCACATATGAGTTATTATTAGCTATGTAATTTTCAATCAATTTATCCTATTCTAGGTGTTCTTTAAAACTTTGTTGAAGTTGTTCTTAGGAGCTCAGAAGATTAAATTTTATTTAAGTCAAATTTAGCTAGTTTTTGTTTTACTGTTTATCTTTTGACATCACAAAAAACAAGACTTTGCCTTGCACAAGATATTTTTATTTTACTCTGAATTTACATTTATATATATATATATATATATATCAAATATATTTGTTACATTTAGATCTTTTATCTAAATAGATTACCTTTTATATTTAGCCTTATGATCCATTGTGAGTTAATCAGTGTATGATGTAAGTAAGGGATCCATTACACTGGTAAATAGTGAAATTTTTATTGACTGAAAAAGGTGCTAATCTGTAGTATCTTGGTGTGCTGAACATGAATATAACCCTTAAATTTTTATTAGCTCTAGTTTTGAAGATATTTCATATAATTCATTTTATATGTTTCACCGTGTAAATTTATCCAGCAGGACTGCAACAACATCCTAAATCAGCCTAGAATGATGTAATATTGCATCACATTGCATAATACCATCATGCACACATCATCCAGAGTTGATTGCATCATTTTCTGATGCAATGCAATACTACTGCCAGGTGGGTGCTGAAGTAAGCTGATGTCAGCAGTGCACTATAGAAAGCCCTGTTGGAAGGTTAAGCACTGAAAATATTTCAGGCTTTGTGCAAGACAGTTTAAGCTGCTGTTCCATAGAATTGTCATTGTTTTATCCATTTAGGCACAATATAGAACAGTCATGCCTCGAAAGTGCGTTAATAGAGTGGACAATGTCTGCTCTATTTGTGGGGAAATGACATTTGCCAACCAGAAGAAAAGTATCACTTCTCAAGTGAAGAAGGCTTATCATCTTGACTTCGAATGCAAGGTTGGTGACCAAGATAAGCTTTGGGCTGTGCTACACAGCTTTCACAGTATTGAAATGGCAAAAGACCATCAATGCCATTTGCAGTCCCCATGGTGTGAGAGAGCCAAGCAACCACATGAAAGACTGCTACTTCTGCTTGGTTCCTCCTTTCTGGCAGAATAACAAAACGAAAGAAGTCAAGAATAGTCTACCCAAACATTCCATCTGCATTGAGACCAGTTCCACATGGTGAGGGACTTCCTATTCCAGAAACTGCAGCACAATATTCTCTTGTGTCATCTGATGAGGACAAGGGTGAGCCAACCTGTCCTTCTCCTGTTCCATCAGCATGCAGTGATTCAGATTTTCACTGTGGTGCATCATCAACCCCACACAGACTAACACAGGAAGAACTCAATGACCTGGTAGGTGATTTGGACTTATCCAAGAACAAGGCAGAATTGCTCAGATCAAGACTCCAACAATGGGATCTTTTAGAAAAAGATGTCACAATTACCTTAGAGTGAAAGTGTCACTAGCAGTTGGAGCCTTTCTTCAGAAAGAAAAGTAATCTGGTATTCTGTTCCAATATTGAGGGCCTTATGAATGCCTTAGAAATCATTCATGACCCACCAGAATGGACACTATTTCTAAACTCTTCTAAACTAAGACTTAAGGCTGTGCTTTTGCACAATGGAAACTGTTTTCCATCTATTTTATTCCTGAAAGGCTGTATAAGACACAAGTGAAGAAATCTAAGAAGCAGTCTATGACTTGATTTTTTACAGGTATTAACCATAGCCCTATTACCATTGGCATGCATTTCATGATGTAAACATCCATTTATTGCAGATTACAAAAAAAAAAAAAAAACTAGAGCCAAAATTAGAATTTGGCTGTCATATTCATGTTGAGCACATGCAAATTGATATGAAATGACTAATTTTATTTTAGTAACATGACTTTTGTAAAATTTGTTGGCCGGTGTTATCATTCTTTTCCATGTAGACAGCCAGTATTATTTGTTTGAAGACTATTCATTCAATGAATTTGTTACACTTACTATAAATAAATGAGCCAAAATGTGAAGCTTCCAGATGTAAACTTCTAGATGTGAAATTCAATTCCATTGATTTATGTTTACTATATGCCGAGTCTACATTTTCTTAATTAGGATAGCTTTCTAGTAAGTTTTGAAATAAGAAAGTATGAGTACATCAACCTTTTCCTCTTTTCAAGTTTGTTTTGGCTACTGTTTATCTCTTGAATTTTCATATGACTTTTAGACTTAATATTTTCAATGTCTGCAATGAATCTAGTTTGTTAGATATTACATTAGATTTGTAGATCAGTTTGAAAAGTATTTTCATTTTACAATCCAATCTATTAATATGGTATAACTTCCTTTTTTTGAGTGGGAGTTCAGGGTGTTTAATTTCTTTCAATAGTTGTCTGTAAATTTCAGTGTCCAAGTTGTGCATTTTTGTTAAATCTACTCCTAAACATTTTTCTCTTTTTGATACTAGAATAAAAAAATGTTTTAGTGTTGGATTCTTCCCAATAATGCATAATAGGGCCTCCTTGGTGGCACAATGGGTTAAGTGCAGCACTATGAAGCTGTCCAGAACTAATGCAGCACTAGTTCCATCCCCGGTCAGGGAGATTCTCACATGGCGCAGCAGACCTCTCCTGTCTCTTCCGCTGCTCCCCTCAGCAGTGTATTTTGGTCGATCTTCCTGTTCCGCTCCCCACTCTGTCTCTGGTGGGTGCTCTCACCGCCCCACACCTCTGGCCTGCACCCCTGTTTTGTGTGCATAAATAAATAAATCTTTAAAAAGTAAAATTAATTACTTTTTATATTAATTAATTATTTTTTCTTACATTGTTGTAGTCCCCATACTTTTCCCTCCACCATTATCACCCATGAACCGTCACCATATTCCCTTGTGGTCACCCTTCCCCTGTCCAACCCTACACTTTTCTGTATTTAATCACTTGGCAGAAATGCATATGTGTGGAATAACCAGCCCTCACCCTTTGTTCCTAGGAGGGATGTAGATTGCCACCATAGTTCTGGATGAACCTAGAATATACAGTCAGGCAGGGGGCCTTTTCTGGAACAAAAGCCTCAGTATGAGGATATTTGCTGAAAACAGCAGGCGGACATTATAGGCAGATTAGCATGACCAGCTAGACCACTTCAATAAGAAGATATGTGTAAACAGAATTAGAGAGAGGGTGTTTTGAGCAGTAGCAGCTTTGGTGTTCCCCAGGGCAAGTGCCTGGACTCACTCCCCCCTAGTTTGTGCCAGACTATGATGCATTCCCAATCCACATCCCCATCTGGCACTTTCCTCCCTACTGCCCACTTTCCCTGAATCTAATCCCATCTAATAAAAGTGGAGACTGGGCCAGGAAAGGCAGTCCTATCTCCAGAGATGTGAGCCATGAGGCTCATCTCTAGAGCAGTGGTCTCTCTAGGTGACATTTTCTCTGTCTCTCACTACTTAAACTCTTTCTTCATCCCGTGCCACTTCCAAAGTTGCTGCCCCAAGAGGCAACACATATGATGTTTTATGATCATCAAGGGCAATATTCCATACTATATCCATCCATTACTATTTTACTTTCTTAGAGAAACTGCTATCTTTTTCTTTTTAAAAATATATTTTATTAAATAATTGAGTGATTTATTAAATCTCTCAATCAGTGGAAGCTACAGCTGTAGTGATATAAAGAGAGACAAAGAGCATAATGGAGAGAAAAAGGAAAGGGATAGCATACATAATCGTACATAACTGTAGTCCTTATAGTTCTACCAACACCCATGAACCATCACCACATTCCCTTGTGTTCTTCCCTGCCATTTTCGCCCTACCCTCCTGCCCCCTCCGTTGCTGTATGCCTCAGCTCTATGGTCAGCTTGCTTGCTAGTTTTGAATTTTCTTAACCTTTTATTTGATTTATGTATATTCCATACATAAGTGAGACCATCTGTTACATTTTCCCTTCTGACTAATTTCAACTAGCATAATCCCTTTCAGCTCCATCCATGTTGTCACAAATCGCACAAGTTTGTCTTTTTTAATCACTGAGTAATATCCCATTGTATAAATATACCACAACTTTTTGATACATTCACCTATTGGGGGCATTTCGGTTGTTTCCATATCTTGGCTGTTGTAAATAGTGCTGCGATAAACATAACAGTGCAGGTTTCCTTTTGAATTAGTGTTTTTTGTGTCCTTTGAGTAGACTCCTAGGAGTGGAATTGCTGGATCATATGGGAGATCCATTTTTAGTGTTCTGGGGAAACTCCACACAGATTTCGAAAGTGGCTCAATCAATTTACATTCTCACAAGCAATGTAAGGGGGTTCTTTTATCTCCACATCCTCCCCAGCATTTGTTGTTTCCAGTTTTTTTTTTAAATTAAATGTAGGCATTATTTTTTTTTTAAGATTTATTTTTATTTATTTCCATGTACAAGAACTGGGGCATAGGTCAGAGGTGCAGGGGTGAGAGGATTCACCAGAGACAGAGTGGGGAGCAGAACATGTAGATTTACTGAAATACACTGCTGAGGGGAGTGGGGGGCAGTACAAGAGAAGTCTGCTGTGCCATGTGGGTCAGCTCCCTGGCCAGATGGAACTCAGTCTGCAGTGGCTGACAATGACCTGATAAAGCCGATACTTTATCCCTGCACAGCCAGGGATTTATTTACTGACTTGGTTGGATGTTTTGGTGAAATCAACTCTCTCTGTAGCGTTCAGCTTCTGATGTCACTCTTTGGAGGGCACAGTCTAGGGCATATATTTAGTTTCTCTGGTATGACAGTGTTTTTTACAAGATTTTCTTATACTATCACTTTCCTTATTCTTTCTGTTATGCTCTTTGTCTCTCTTTATATCACTACAGCTGTTAGCCTCCACTAATTGAGTGATGATAATTGCTAACTGAATATCCATTTTTCCTCACTAGGCATAGGCTAGACTTTGTAATGTCTCAGAGTTATTCTCTGCTGCTTTTAGCAGTCCTATTTTACATTAGCTTTTATCTCATGACATATTCATTTGTTTTAAATTTTTATTGGTTAATCTTTTTATAACTTAGACTTAAATAAGAGGAGTATTTTCACATAAATTGAGGCAATTTTCCTCTCCAGTATGGAAAGCCTTCATGTATACACATTAAAAACTACCAGCTATTACTGGTCTTGGGGGAACACATTTTAGTCATAGAAGTACAATTGATAACAGCTGAGGCAACACACATCAACTCTAAGTTATTGTAAGCACCACTTGGTCTGCTATAGCAGCGTTCTCTGGAGAAAAATTTGCTATTTTACCTGTACTAAGTACTGAGTGTTTTAAAAAGATCTATTGTGCATTCATTCAAGATTAATTTAAAGATTTAAAATAATGCTTGAAATGCTCTCGATTCTTTTCTCTTTATGGTAGAGTTTGAAATTTATCTATTCTCCTCCCAAAACTGTCTCATTTCTCTGTGTTATCACCATTTTTTTGCTGAATATTTTGTGTTATAAGTAGACAATAATATACTAGATGTTTTAAGTTCTTCTGCTTCAATTATAGAAGAATAAAACCTAAGTATGTGACTTATTGCATGCATTTCAAAGTTTTTCAGTGTAAACATAGTAAATTTATTCTATGACTTACCTGCTATTTGTTTATTCTTCTTCATCACCATCAATTTAACAACCTTGAAAGTACTGTTGCTCTTTTTTTGTGCATTAAATGAGCTAGTTTGAATGTAATATAAATTCTGGCTAAAAAAGTAGGTAGCCATTGCTTTGAAACATTTTATTTAACAGACAAATATTTATTTTTTAATATTCCTGTTTTTCAAAGGAAAAAGTTATATGTAGGACACCTGCTTGGTGGCCTAGGGGTTAAGTCTCAGCGCTGTCACTACCCTGGCCTGAGTTCAATCCCAGGGAGCCTACTCACATATGACACAGCAGACCTCTCCTGTCTCATCCACTGCTCCCCTTAGCAGTGTATTTCGTTAAATGTGCTTATTCTGCTCCCCATTCTATCTCTGGTGAATCCTCTCACCTCCTGCACCTCTGGCCTACACCCAAGTTCTGCGTATAAATCAATAAATCAATCTTTAAAATAGTTATATTTGGTGAGAAATTATAAAATTATTAGAATTTTACTATCAGCTATGCATAATCAGTAGCATGAAATAGACAGGAATATATTCTGGAGAAAACGTGCTTAATGAAAAAAGTATGGTAAGTTCACATTGAAAAATTTTTAGCCATAACAAAGAATTTAGTGAGATCTTCTGTTCTTTACACATCTTTTTTTCCTATTTAGTCATAACAGTAAACACACACACATACAACAGTAAAAATATATTAAATCTTTTTCTAAGCTACTGACAATGAATTAAAGAGAAAATTATTTTTCACTAAATATATTAATTTAAATATATATATACATTTTACATTGTTCATTTTTTAAAGATTTATTTATTTATGCATACAAGAACTGGAGTGGAGGACAGAGGTGTGGGGGTGGTGAGAAGATTCACCAGAGAGCGGGGAGCAGAACATGCAGACCCACCGAAATACACTGCTGAGGGGAGCAGCAGGTGAAGTAGGAGAGGTCTGCTGCTCCATGTGGGAAGTTCCCTGGCCGGGGATTGAATTTGGATTGCTTCATAGTGCTGAATCTTAACCGTTGTGCCACCCGGGAGGCCCCCCTGTTGGATAAATACCTAATCGAGGAATTCCCATTTTTATTTTCTTAAGAAATCTCTATAACATTTTCCACAGAGGCTGTACTGACATGCCTTCTCATCAGTAATGTATGGGAGTTCACTTTTCAACTCAAAATCACCAACAATTTGATTTAATTCTTTTTTAGATGGGCCAATTTCATAGGAATTATGGTATGTCATGTGGTTTTGATTTGCATTTTCCTTATAATAAATGAAGTTGCACAATTTTAATTCTGTAAGCCATCTGAATGTCATCTTTAGAAAAGTGTCTTTTTAGATCTTTTGCCCATTTTTGCTTGGGTTGTTTGTTTTTTGTTGTAGAATTGTACAAGAACTTTGCAAATTTTGGAGATTAAACTTTTGTGTGATGTACAAAATATTATTTTGCAGTTTATAGGTTGCCTGTTAGTGCGAAGTTTTCTTTTGAGGCACAAAAACATTTTGCCTTGATTTAGTTCTACTTATTTGGTTTTGCTTTTGTTTCCCTTACTGTTGGGGTTGAGTAACTGAATATAACTTTGTGCGAGATACCTTCCACTTCTGAAATTTTCTTTTTTGCTGATTTAATTTTATTTAATACACTTTCTAAATTTGTCTGTATTTCAATTAGAATCTCTATTTGTGACCTTTTCATATACCCATCTATTTGATGAAAAACTCTCTTTTTAGATCTCCTTTCTAAGATCTTGCACCTACTTATCTTTGAGTGATCTTTCAGTATCTCATTTAGCATTTTAAGATGATTGTTTTGAATTTTTTATCTGCTAGGCCTTCTATCTCTCTTTGTAGGCTTTGTATGTGTCCCAGGGCTGCTGTTTTTCTCATTTCGCTTTTCTACCACATGTTCAGATGGTCCTTGCTTGCCAGGCATGATTGTCGCCTTATTTGCTATATTTAAGTGTGTTTGTGTGTGCGTGTGTGTGTGCATATGTGTGTGTGCGTTTGTGTGTGTTTGGTGTGTTGGGAATTCAGTTTTCTTTGTTTCTCTTCTTAGTTTACCTTGGCATGTGGTAGGGGTAGGAGAAGAGTCTGTGGCTTTAATATTCACCCAGTTGGAAGAATGAAGTCGATTCCTTCTAATTCCCATTCTTTCCTTCTACAGCAAATTGTATTCTGTGCTTAGGTTGTCTTAACTTCCCTCCCTGCCTCCCAGTTGTGCCTTTCTGGGGGTGGGGAGATTGTAATCTATGAAGCTTAGGTTTCCAGTCAAAAAGCTAGGTTTGGACCTCCAGGCAGTGCTGTGCCAGAGTGTGGCCATCAGGTGTGTGCCAACTTATTGCTATGGCTGCCAACAATGGGCATCACTGCCCCGCCCCTGACACTCTACTGCCACTTCTGCAGGGCTGCAATATCTGTGAACCTTTGTTTATGTTTCAAAGGCAATATCTGTGCACCTTTGTTTACACTTCAAAGCATTCTAAGATATTAGTCACCAATTGATGTAATGTTATTTAGTTTTTATTTTATATTTTTCCCACTACCATCACTTATATCCTGTCCCTTTCCCTTCCCTCTCCATCTTAACACCAGAGCTCTCATGGTATTTATTGATGTCCTCTGATTTTTTAAAGTATTTTATGTTATTGAATTGTCTATTACGTAAATGCTCAGTATTTGGACTTTCTTGACTATAAATAATTCTCTCAAACGTCCTCTATTTTGTTGAAAATGGTTGCATTTATTTTTCCTTATGATTGAATAATATCCTGTTGTGTGGCTATACCACATTTTCTTGATCCAAAAGGCTGTTTTCATGTACTAGCTATTCTAAAAACACATTATGATGAACATTATAGGATGTAGTTATTTTTTAAATTGATGGTTTCATATTCCTTGGGTAGATGCATTAAGAATGGGATTGCTGCATTGTATGACATCTCAAATTTGGTTCTTAAAATTAAGTTGTAATGTGTTAATTTTAAGGCATGGGAGCCATATTCTCATGATTGATTAATAACTGTGGTATATATTGTGTCCTTATATCACTTAAAAAGATATGCTTGATCCTAACACCCAGCACCTCAGAATATAGCCTTATTTGGAATAAGGTCTTTCCAGAGGTGATGAAGTCAATGTGACATTATTAGGGTGGGCTCCAGTCCAAAATACTTATATCTTTATAAAAATGGGAAATATAGACTCAGACAAGCACACAAGGAGACTTTCACATGCAGATGAGAACAGAAATTACAGTGATGAATCCACAAATCAAGAAACACTGGTGTGACTGTCAGATCATCACCACAAGCTAAGGGAGAGGCAAAGAACAGATTCTTTGTGACAGATCTCAGAAGAAAACAGCTTTCCAACACCTTGATCTTGAACTTCATGCTTCCATAGCTGTCAGACAATAAATTTCTCTTGTTAAGCCACATAAAGTGTAATACTTTGTAACAGAAACACTTAGAAATGAATAAAAATGTATTAAGCGTTGATGACAAATATCATTCATTCGGACAGTGTCTACATTACTTTAGGTACTCCTAGGAACTTACATCAAGAAGGGATTTATGTGTGTGCCTTTTTAGCAGAAGAAATGCATGTATGGAAGAAAAGAGTGAGAAGCCTGTTAGGGTGGGCTGCTGGGTAAATTTAGGAGAGCCATCAAGTCACTGTGCAAGTTCAGCAGTGGATGAAAGGAAGATGATGATGATGGTTAAACATATTCTGGATTGCCCTGCCAGTATAAGGAAAGTACACTTTAACAAAGCTACTGTGATATCTTCCAGTCATTCTACCGCCAGGGACTTTCTGGGTTCTCAGGAACAGTTTGGCCTGAGTTTCCCTGTCATACTTTTTCATCAACTGTATGCAACTGTGGGACGCATGTCCTTGGCTCAAGTGACATAATGAATTTCCAAATGCACTCAAGGACCTGGGTTTATGCTCCCTTCTGAAGAAGAGGTCTGTGAGGCACAGTGTGTTCCCAAGAGATGTTGCTCTGTAACTAAAGAATAGATATAGTATCCATCCTTGAAAGGAAATGAACCAAATATAAATGTCTGTTCAAGATATTTTGAGGAACCCTATCTTTAATATATGTGCTACAATTTTATTGTCAAGGTCTATAAAAAGCACAAGGTCTACAAAAGTTCTACCCATTTTCCATTGACTAAAACTCAACCACTTGACCTAATCCAAATGCAAGATAGACTGGTATATACAGATTCAAGCTATATGCAAAGCCTGGTGTACATCTGCCATCTCTTCCACACATGGGAATGATCGAATATTAGTATTTTTGGCATCAAGTAAAAAAAATCCAAAAGTTTGAAAATATCAGCTTTTAAAACAACTGTGTATTGTTATGAAAGTATAGAAAATAGTAATTGATTTATGGTTTTAGTACTAAAGTTACCTTCAATGTTTTGGATACACATTAGTATAAAATAAAGTAAATATATTAAGCACCCATTAAGGGAGTATTGCAAGTCTACGTTTCATAAATGAATAACCTCCCCCAAGATTTTTACAAATAGAAAAATGCAATTAAATATTCAAGAAATAGAATTGCAGATGGTCCAAATGAAAGTGTATGGAGGTGGCTAAATTTGGCATGTTGAATCAGTCCTATAAATAAATTCATCTTTACTTTTGCTTTACAGTTTTTAAAAGCATATTTTCAGGCTCATTTTCTTTTGGATTATCTGTATTCTCAGTTTGTATACATCCATAGGTCTGTAATAATAAAATTATAAGGAACTAAAGGAGTACAAATTATATTTTTATTAGTTAAACAGAAGAAAATAATTGGAAGCAAGTGAGGACTAATAATCAGTAATATTATTTTTGTAGAAAGATAGTATTAATCAAATCAGGACAAATTTAGAAGTTCAAAATGTGCTATACTCTCTACTTCTCCCTAGTTCCCATCCCATCCTTGCCTAACTATGTAAATGAGTATTCTGTCCCCTGTAGAGAGCTTTGTCTTTTCCCCAGAGAGTTCTGAAACCCAGCTTGAAATAAAGCTTAACGATGATTAAAGTGACCCCTATTGTCAGTTGGACCTAGATTTAGTGTCAATTAATGTCATTATTCATTTGCTTTATGAACTTGGAAAACTGGCAAGTTCCTCCAACCTTCCAAATCTTGATATCTTCATGTATAAAATGCAAATGACAATACCTCTATAGACTGTAAGCAAACAATGAGATAATCAATGCATACAGTTATCAGAAATCTGACATACAGCTTGCTGTTTAATCATGTTATGGTTTACTATTATCAATGTTAATATTAAATATATAAAATGTGTGTGCATATACATATACAGTTTAAAAGATTACTAGTTAGTTGTGTACAGAAACAATTCTTGGTTTAGACTGAAATTTTTGAAAATTTAATTAACCACTTAGTATAGGTGCTTAAATTACTCTCTAGGAGACTGGGCACTCCGTTTAGTTCTCTGGGGAGCTTTGATTTCACAGGGGTTGCCTGGGTTTGTCTTATGCCTCCCAAAAGTCAATTGGTCCCTGTTCTTCTGCTTGTTTTTGTGATACTGTTTCTGGAGGCCAGAGTGCAAATCTCCTTATTTTATCATTGGTTCCAATGGTCAACCTCACTATTTGTATCACACCAAATTTGCATCGTATCAAGGGCTACAAATGGAATGTAGTTATCAAAGCCCACTTTTTAAAACAGCCTTTTGATTTAAGAGCTTTTTCTGGTAGCTTTTTGGTAACTTTTTTTGGATTTTCTAAGTGTGTTATCATGTCATCTGTGTATAGAAAAAATTCCTATGTCTTTTCCAATTGGTATTCCTTTTATTTATTTATTTATTTTGTCCAGTTATGCTTGTTAGGGTTCCATTAGTATGTTGAACAGTAGTAGTGAAAGTGGACATCCTTGCATTTTGCTGACCTTGGGGGAAAAGCTTTCAGATTTTCACAATCAAGATGTTGTCTGTGGGTTTTTTTTATACGGTTCTTAATATGTTGAGGTAATTTTTCTCATTCTCATTTTATTGATGGCTTTTATAATAAATTGATGTTGATGCTTATCCTATGTTTTTTCTGTGGCTATGAACTAGTAGGAATTGTAGGTGAATACACTAAAGTGGAAGGATACAAAATCGATATGCAAAATCAATTCCATTTCTATATGTGAATAATGCATTAGAAGAAAGAAAAAATAAGAAAAAAATTCCACTTGTCATCATACCAAAACAAATGAAATAACATGGAGCAAACTTGGACATGGTGGTAAAGCATCTATTAACTGAAAACTGTAAGATACTGTCAAATGAATAAAAAGAAAATACAAAGAAATGGAAAGCTATCCCATATTCATGGATTACACTAACTATGCTAAAATGGTCATATTGCCTAAAAAAATATTAGGTTCAATATAATACCTATCAAAATATTAATGATGTTTTTTTCAAATTGAACAAACAATTTTAACACTACATGCAACACAAAGGTGCCAAATAGCCAAATCTAACCTGAGATAAAAGAAGAAAAATGGAGGAATCACACGACCTGAATTCAGACTATGCTACATAGCAATAGCACTGGTCAACAATGAGATGGTTACTGACTAAAAAGGCCGTAATCTGTAGTATCTTGGTGTGCTGAACATGAATATAACCCTGAAATTTTTTTATTAGCTCTCGTTTTCAAGTTATTTCATATAATTCATTTTATATGTTTCACCACGTATATTTATCCAATAGGACTGCAACAACATCCTAAATCAGCCTCGAATGATGTAATATTGCAGTGCATTCTATAATACCATCATGCACACGTCACCCAGAGTTGATTGCATCATTTTCTGATGCAATGCAACACTACTGCCAGGCGGCTCCTGAAGTAAGCTGACGTCAGCAGTGCACTTTATAAAGCCCTGTTGCAAAGGTTGAGCATTGAAAATATTTCAGGCTTTGTGCGAGTCAGTTGCAGCTACTGTTCCATAAACCTGTTATTATTTTATCCATTTAGAAATAATACAGAACAGTAATGCCTCAAAAGTGTGTTAATAGCATGGACAATGTCTGCTGTATTTGTGGGGAAGTGCCATTTGCCAACCAGAAGAACAGTATTACTTCTCAAGTGAAGAAGGCTTCTCATCTTGATTTTGGATGCAAGGTTGGTGACCAAGACAAGTCTCGAGCCCCACATATATGCTGTCCTACATGTACAAAACAACTTTCACAGTGGTTCAATGGCAAAAGACCATCAATGCCATTTACAGTCCCCATGGTATGGAGAGAGCCAAGCAACCACATAAAAGACAGTTACTTCTGCTTGGTTCCTCCTCTTTCCCATGGAATAACAAAGCAAAAGAAGTCGCGAATAGTCTACCCAAACATTCCATCTGCATTGAGACCAGTTCCACATAGTGAGGGATTTCCTGTTCCAGAACCTCTAGCACAATATTCTCTTGACTCATCTGATGAGGACAAGGGTGAGCCGACCTGTTCTTCTCCTGTTCCATCAGCATGCAGTGATGCAGATTTTCACTGTGGTGCCTCATCAACCCCACACAGACTAACACAGGAAGAACTAAATGACCTGATCCAAGAACAAGGCAGAATTGCTAGGATCAAGACTCCAGCAATGGAATCTTCTAGATGATGTCACACCTACTTTATAGTGAAAGTGCCACCAGCAGTTGGAGACTTTCTTCAGAAAGGAAAGTGCTCTGGTATTCTGTTCTGATATTGAGGGCCTCATGAATGCCTTAGAAATCACTCATGATCCACATGAATGGACACTGTTTCTAGACTCTTCGAAACTGAATCTTAAGGCTTTGTTTTTGCACGATGGAAACTGTCTTCCATCTATTCCAGTAGCACATGCTATCCACATGAAAGCGACATACGATAATTTAAAGAAGCTTCTGAATTCCATTGAGTTTAACAAGTACAGCTGGCCCGTCTATGGTGATTTGAAGCTAGTTGCCTTTTTGATGGACTTTAGTAGAGCTATTAATAATACATGTGTTTCTTATGTGAGTGGGATAAAAGAGCAAGTGAATTGCACTTCTTGCAGAAGAAATGGACTCACAGACAAAATGTAGCAATTGGAAAGAAGAATATCCAGCACCCAGCTCTCGTCGAGGATCACAAAATCCTACTACCACCCCTTCACACCAAACTAGGTTTGATGAAAAATTTCGTGAAAGCCATGGACCAGACCTCGCCAAATTTCCCATACCTGCATGAAAAATTTCCTTGACTCAGTGAAGCAAGGATTAAAGAGGGAGTTATTGTGGGTCCTCAGATTTGAGAGCTCTTCAAAGATGACTGGTTCAACAACTTGCTGCCGGGTGATGTGAAACAAGCATAGAATGCTTTTGCCTAGTTTCTACAAACTTTCTTGGGAATGTTAGGGCAGAAAACTACAAGGAATTAGTAGAAGACAGGCTGATGCAGTATCAGAAACTTGGCTGCAACATGTCTTTAAAGATCCACTTCCTTCATTCCCATCTGGCTTTATTCACTGAAAACTGTGGTATGTTTAGTGATGAACATGGCGAAAGTTTTCATCAAGATTTTGCATCAATGGAAAAAAGATAACAGGGAAAATGCTCCACTACAATGCTGGCTGACCATTGCTGGACACACCCCAGACATGCTCCTGAACAGCTGTACAAGAGACAAACAAAGAAATCTCAGACGTAGTCTGTGACTTGATTTTTTATAGGTATTAACCCTAAGCCTATTACTATTGGCATGCATTTCGTGATGTAAACATCAATTTATTGCAGATTACAAAATAAAACCAAACTGGAGCCCAAATTAGAATTTGACTATAATATTCGTGTTGAACACATAAAAATTGATAGGAAATGACTAATTTTATTTCAGTAACATGACTTTTGTAAATATTTGTTGACCAGCGTAGTATTCAAAATTGTATGCTGTTGGAACAAAAGCAGAAATGCAGTTCAATGGGATATAATACCAAGCCCAGAAATAAACCCGCACAAATATGGGCCGTTTTTCTTTAACAAAGGAGCCACAGGTATACAATATACTGATAGAAAGGAAACCTTAACAAATCATGCTGGGAAATGTGAACAGTCATATGCAAAGAAAAAAAAAAAAAGAAACTAGATTCTTATGTAAC
Source organism: Scalopus aquaticus (assembly GCA_004024925.1). Classification (NCBI taxonomy): domain Eukaryota; kingdom Metazoa; phylum Chordata; class Mammalia; order Eulipotyphla; family Talpidae; genus Scalopus; species Scalopus aquaticus. The sequence goes on along the minus strand of PVIJ01002212.1, from coordinate 18,287 downwards.
TACAACTTCAACCTCAACCATTAATTCAAAATGGGTTAAGGAGTTGGCTATAAGATCTGAAACTATAAAATACTTCACAATACATAGTTGATACACTTCTGGATATCTTCCACAGGGATTTGTTTGCTATATAATTCCCTCAGTGAGGGAAACAAAAGCAAAAATAAACAAACAGGGCTTCATAAAACTTAAACTGTCTATGTACTTCGAAAAAAACACCACAAAAGCCAAAAAGCAACCTAGAGATTTGGAAGATATTTATGTACTACATATTTTTTTATATAGCGCATTTACTTTAATATCATTCCAATCTGAAATTGTACACATTTTAACATACAGAAAAATAAATTCTGTTGGCTGTAAATATTCCTTTTTGAGTCTAGTAGTATTAATTCCTTCATTAGCCATTCTCTTTTTTCCCACTACATTTGCCAAGATATTATACTAGATGCTGGTCTTTTAATAATGACTGAAACCAGCTATATTTTTAGGTAGCATATACTTAGCAGTCCATGCAGCTAAAGTAATTATATGTAAGTGGAACATATTTCATATCTGAGATCATTCATTCCTACATTAAGTAATTATTGAACATCTATCTATTTCATATGAGCAATTTTGTAAGTTGGTGGATTATAGTGGCCAACAAGAAATTAATCATTACCAATTCGTAATTTACCAATTACCAATTCAATTTCTGAATCTATATTAGACAAAATCTAACTGTTCCCATGCATACAAGGGAATGTAGAATGCATATAAGTTCAGCTCAACAGAAATAGTGCACCAGAATGATTGAGCAGGACTGATTATTCTATCGATTCTTCTGCTACACTGTACTGTATTATACTCTATACCTTCCTCCCTATCATCACTGTTCCTACTGCCTGGGAATTAGGAATAAAATAGCAAAATCAGTCTTTCTCCGTTCAATTAATCTTTGGTTATTTTGGTATAAACAATGGAGCAAGGAACGCTATGAAGCAAATGCCTTATTCCTCTGGAAATCATGCTGTAATCCCACAACACAAACCAAAATGGAATGAAAGTTCTGACATTGCCAACAATTTCATCTCCAGTATTGTCACTTACGAATATACTAGGTGACAGTAGCCCTTTTATGAACTTTCTCTAAACATGAAGAAAAGAAAAATAAGAAGAAAGGTCTTGATTATTATGTAATCCTAGGTGACTCATTATACTTAATTAAAGGAGACCACTAATCTCAAAGAATAAGATTTGTTTAGGGTGTCAACAAATTGGGACAGAAATGCTCTGAATGAATCTAGTCTTGATTATTTTAAAAGTATCAGTGCAGATACATGCAAAAAGAGAATGCTATATAGTTAGTTAAAAATAATTATGCCACAAATGGGAAGACACAGTCCTAATACTTAAAAGTTTTTCTTTACAATTTGATAATATTTGTACATATGATTCCAAAGATGTGAAAGTTGGTGTATTAGCCAGCTAACTAAAATTCTAAACTTGCCACATTCTATTTGATTATTTTTTTCGTAAAATACACATTGAAGAAACATGCTAGAGCAAAGTTCTGATAGTCACTGATTTTTTTTTTTATTTAGGTGAATTTAATATTTGGAAAAATAAGGTAATATTTTTTTAAAAATTTAAACATTAGTGATACCACATGTTAAATTCTGATATGGGAATACCATGTTATTTTTCCAACCCTGGTCTCACATACAAGTGCATGCGTATATGTGAATTTTTATACCAGGGATAAGATTATTGTGTGTATATATCCTGCAAATTAAGTCTGCTGACCCAATGTCATAATTGATAAAGGATGTCCCACACATTCCTTTTGGAACTGGCAGAAAGCTGTTCTAAAATATTAAAATTTTCCTTAGTGTTTCATATCTGTCCAAAAATACACTTGCTATACCTAGCAATTGTTTGCATTTGTGAAGAAGCTAGATGTTTAAAAAAAGATGACTTTTTGTCTCATCCTTTTTAATTTATAAATTTAGAAGTCATTGTTAGGTTAAAGATGAAAGTGTTACACAACTGATACTCATCACTGATACAGATTTGGGGACTCAATACATTGTCTCTGTTACTGATTTCACCTCCTGTACTATATTCCTACTAAAGGGAACAGTTTCACAAACTCCAAGTCAACAAATTCCAACCAAAAATACTCTACTCCACAAAGCTCTTCTTGCTCTACAAAGAAAAAATAAAAACCTTTTCAGAAAAACAAAATCTCCAGAAATTCATCACTACTAAACCTCACTCCATAAAATACTACAAGAACCCTAAAGCCAAAACCAACAGGGCGATGAATAGGAAGAACAAAATAAGGTAAGGAATAAAATCGCAAAAAGGCCAACAAAAAGGCTAATATAGATGTCAGCTTATCAATATTAACTCTAAGTGTAAATGGACTAACCTCATCAATAAAAAGACTGTGTAGCAGACTGGATTAAAAAACAGAATCCAACCTTTTGCTGCCTCAGGAAATACATCTAACTACAAAAGATAAACACAGGTTGAAAGTAAAAGGTGGGAAAACAATTCCACAAACAAACAGACCAAAAAAGAAGGCAGGAACAGCTATACTTGTATCAGAAAAAATAGACATCAAACTTAAAAAAGTAAAAAGATAGGTGGTCACTACATCTTGATTAAAGGGACAATATGTCAGGAAGACATAACACTCATCAACATATACTTGCCAAATGAAGGAGCATCAAAATATATCAGACAATTATTATCATCTCTGAAAACAGACATTAGAAAAAATACATACATAGTTGGAAACTTCAACACACCACTCTCACCAATGGACAGATCAGTGAGACAAAAAATAAGTAAAGGCACTAGAGCCCTAAAGAAGGACATTGACCTCATGGGTTTAACAGACATATATAGGACACTGCACCCCCCAAAATCTGAGTACACATTCTTCTCAAGTGCACATGGATCATTCTCCAAGATAGATCACATACTGTGACACAAGACAAACATCAACAGATACACCAAGTTCAAAATCATACCAACTATCCTTTCTGACCATAAAAGCATCAAACTAGAAATAAACCACAAAAAGATAACAATGAACCCTCGTACCTCATGCAGACTGAAAATTACACTACTAGAAATCCACTGGATCAAGGAAGAGATCAAAGGAGAAATTAAAAAGTACCTTCGGATGTACGACAATGAGGACACATCTCTCCAGAATATATGGGACACAGCAAAAGCAGTTATAAGAGGAAAATACATAGCAATACAGGCTCACATCAAGAAACAAGAAATAGGGGCCTCCCCGGTGGCGCAGTGGTTAAGCACTGCGCTGTGGAGCTGTCCGCAGCAGCGACGCGAGTTCGACGCCTGGCCAGGGAGAATCCCACATGGCGCGGCAGACCTCTCCTGCCTCACCCGCTGCTCCCCTCAGCGGTGTATTTCTGATCTGCCTGTTCTGCTCCCCGCTCTGTCTCTGGTGAACCCTCTCGCCGCCCCACACCTCTGGCCTGTACCAACTTGTATGTATAAATAAAAAATAAATCTTTAAAAAAAAACAAAAAACAAAACAGGAAACAATAAATGTTGGTGAGGGTGCAGAGAAAAGGAGCTTTCCTACACTGCTGGTGGGAATGCAAACTAGCCCAAGAACTATGGAAAGCTGTATGATGATTCCTCAAACTACTGAAAATGGAGCTTCTGTATGGTACCATTCCTAGGAATCTACCTAAAGGACACAAAAACATTAATCCTAAAGGTTACAGACACCCCTATGTTTATTGCAGCACTATTTACAATAGCTAAGATATGGAAACTACCCAAAAGCCCAAAAATAGATGACTGGTCAAAGAGGTATGGTACATATACACAATGGAATGTTATTCAGCAATCAAAAAAGACGAACTCATGCCATTTGCAACATGGATGGAGCTAGAAGGGATCATGCTCAGTAAGATAAGCCAGAAGGAAAAGAAAAAAATATGGAATGGTTTCATTTATAGGAGGCAACCAAATAAGAGACCAGGAGGAGAAAATAACAACAACAACAAACAAAAACAAAAACTAATAGGCAACCATAAGTAAGAGACGTTCTGCAAGGGAGGGTGAGGATAAGGGATCAAAATGGGGGAGAAAAGAGCACCAGGGTATATGGTGATGGTTCAAGGGTGAATTGGTGGTGGGAAGCCTATGGGGAATACACAATAATGTAAAATATATAAATAAAAATATAAAGGGGACAGTTTCAGCTTGACATATGTTGATAAGGGAGGAAAGGAACAATTCATTCTAAGCCTTGAAGAAAAGCATGAGTTGTGCTTAGCATTTTGCTGAAAAATGGCCCTGTTATCTCTATACGGGCAGCTCTCTAATCCAGAGATGCAGAGGGGTTTTTCTGAATCCTTGTTCTGAACATCCTTCTCTTTACTTCAAGAAGACTGTTACTGAAGCTTTAAAGTTTTTTAAAAGAGGAATTGCAAAAGTAATATTGGCTTTGTCTTATAATTGTTTAAGTAGAAACAAATGGAAGACAGCACAACTTTGAGGTAGTAGCGTAAATTGGTTATGCTGGACACACCTTAGTAAAGTTCAGGAAAATAGAGAAGGAAAGGAATTTAATTTCCCTTCAAGTTCAATATGAAAAAAATGCATTGATTATCTATTTCTCTGAAAACACTGATCTCAAAAATATTTCTTCAAGGCTTATTCATTTTTAAATTACAAAATGAGTTAAGCAAGAGAAAATTATAAAATATGTATACACACATATATATGTACTATATATTCACATTAATATCCACCTTCACATATCCCTGTTTTGTGTTTCATTATGTTGCCATAGTAAAATCGTTGAGTAGCATCAGATGTAGACATTAAGCCATCCAATATGTTCCCTTCCAGAGGAGATGGTTTCTAGAGTATATATTTCAATCTTTTTCCTACTTCATGTTTAAATCACTTGACTATGGAACTTTGAGGATTTCCTTGAGTAAGTGTCCTGACCCATTAGTGTGCAGAGATGTTCTCAGAGTCTCAATCTAAATCTTCATTTGTTTCATTTCATGCTGCTATTTCTAATCATGCCTTATTTCTACAACCTTAAAATCATTTTCAAATGATCATTACCTTCATATCTCTCAAAAGAGACGATAATTATAAACGTTCCTCATTGAACATTATTCTGCATATTTTACCTACCAATTGTTTGCATTGTTTCATTTTAATAAACCCTGCTAGCCCCTTAGTCAAGCTTCAAGATTTGGGTAAATGATTCTTATTACTACAATTATTAGTCAAATAATTTGCTTTTGTAGTTTATAAAATGAGTTTGATTTTGAAAATCTTTTAGTACTCAACATTCAGAAATCCTCATGCAGCACAGAGTGTGTGGGTTACTAGGAGGTAGGAGCTAAGTCATTTTCTTTTTTAAAGATTTATTCATTTATGCATACAAGCTGGGGTACAGACCAGAGGTGTGGGGCAGCAAGAGGGTTCACCAGAGACAGAGTGGGGAGCAGAACAAGCAGATCAACGGAAACACACTGCTGGAGGGAACAGTGGGCTAGGCAGGAGGGTTCTGCTGTGCCATGTGGGAATCACTTTGGCTGGGCGTCGAACTCTCGTCGCTGCTGCTGACAGCTCCACAAAGCAGCGCCTAACTGCTGCGCCACCAGGGAGGCCTGGGCTAAATCTTATCCTGATCTTTATTCCTTACCATAGCAAGTGTCTAACTAGGTATTTAATGAGACAGTTATTGAATGGAATCAAAATCTTGTCCTTTCAGGCGGCGGGTTTATCAAAAAATTCAGCATTTACAGTCAGAATTTTAAAGATCAAACCCGCTCATTGCTAGAAAACCAGGCCTTTTATTTAATTTAGATTGTCTCCCACATCAGATATTATTTCATCATTTGCGGTCTTCGATAGTACACTGATAATTTCTGTGTATGTTTCCTATTTCAGCATTGTTTTATCCTATGTTGACATTCATTGGCAGGTTTTGATATAGTCTTGATCAGTACTATTAAAAAAGGGAATGGAGACTGAAATTGTCGGGAATACTAAAATTTAATAAAACTTAAAGAAAGCCTCTTGGGAGCAGAAGCAGGAAGAATCAATACTGTCACATGCATTAACTTTCTAGTGTTTACGTCTCAATTCTTACTGCTGAAAAATGTTTTTATTAGATATTTGGTTGAACTAAATGTTGTACTGTTTCATGTAAAATAGAGTGGAGATATATAATTTTCAGAAAATATCTGTTTATGACTGAATGTATTATGACTGAATTAGCTAAAGATGTTAAGAGACTTTTCATGTGATGAATTCCATTTTTGGAGAACTCTTCAGCTTCAGGATATTCAAGGCTTTTGGTCACCATGTGGTCATAGTTACAAAATCTTTGTGCTTATTCATATTGGCACTATATTACCAGAAGGGTCATCACAGTATTAAATAATAAATTTCTACTATAATTTAATTATCTTTTTTGGGTGAATCTCCAGCTTTTTAACCCACAAAACTGACAGCATCTCAGACAAAATCTTCCTTGTTTTTTGTGGATATTGGCATGTCATTATACTACCAGCACCTGTGGTTGAACTAAATAATATATACACTTGTGACACATGGCAATAATCTGCTTATTAGCTTAAGATTACTTCTCTGGAGTTTCAACAATTCTGACGTAGTACCATATCCTTTCAACATACTTTGAAAAATATTAATTTAGCAGAAACTCCAAGGTCTTTGTAGTTTTTTAATTTTTTAAAAGATTTATTTTTACTTATGCGTATAAGAACTGGGGACCAGAGCTGCAGGGGGTGAGAAGATTTACCAGAGACAGAGTGGGGAGCAGAATTTACTGAAATACTCTGCTGAGGGGAGCAACAGGTGAGACCGGAGAGGTATGCTGTGGCATGTGGGTTAACTCCCTGGCTGGAGATCGAACTCATGCTGCAGTAGCTGGCAATAGCTTGATTGGGCTGAGACTCTAACCCCTGCACCACCAAGGAGGTCCAGTCTTTATAATCTTGATAAAAAATGTGTGAGGTTTTTTGAGGGACAACATAATACAGCACAGAGAATACACTACAAGATTTCTACTTTGCCATGCAAAATGTTTTCTGTTTAACAAACAATACCAAGTCCAGACTAGCTTTCCTAGAGACTTTCCCAAGATTTGGGATTCCTCTTCTATCATGCAGACCAAGATTTTGACCAGCTTTTACTATTTGAATAAGCACTTGGGACAACATCCTTGCACCATAACTATTTAATTTGTTGTTTTTCTCTGAGAAATTATCTCCAGAAAGAAATTCTGTGAATTCTATCTCCTCAGTATCATCACACATAAAATAAGTGAAATCTGAGAATAAGGTGAACTTCTATTTAATAAAGCTTGATATGACATCACTTCAGGCACAAAAAAAACTTTTTATAACAAAATGACATTTTATGTCAGTTTGTGTAGATCAGGAGAGGGTCAGCTGGGGCCGCCCACTCAAAGTCTCTGACAAGACAGTTTAGGTGTTAATCCAAGTTTGCAGTTATCAAAAAGTTCAATTGAAATATATTTCCAAGCTTACTAATGCTTCTCTCTGGGGTAGTTTATTATAGATTATGGACAGAAGGCCTCAGTTTCCCTATTGATGTTCAACCTGGATCACCCACTCAGCTCATTTCTAAATGTTTTTTTTTCCACAGGCAGTTCACAATATGGCTTCTGTTTTCATCAGTAAGCAATATTGACAGAGAGGACCATTAGGAATTCTACAGCTTTGATAATCTACTATTGAAAATCACTTTCTATTATTATTTGGTCCCTATATTTAGCTATTTGTTAGAAGCAAGTCTCTATATCTAGCCATACTCAAAAGGAGAGGTTTTACAGAACAGCAAGAATACCAGGGTTATTAGGTGGTATCTTAGAAGACAGTCTCCCACATTCATTGATACTCGGGTTTGAGAAAATAGTGGTAAAAGATCTGATATAAAATATAAATAACTGTAAGAATTAGTGAATTTGGTTGATCATTTCCCCTTCAGCACAAAGCATTTATGAGCAGTGATTATTGCTATTATAATACATGCCCAAATCACCATATCCTCCCCACCTTGAAGAGTAGCCATTCCTGAGTTGCTAGAAATGGTGGTGACTGACTCCTCACAACTGTGTCCTTCAGTTGAAGACAACTACATTGCCAAAGGTCACTCCTCTTCCTGGGAATCTAATGACTGAGCAATATCGAATTTTAAAGAACCAGCTCCCTTGTCTTGGTTTTGCATGGATCTCAAGGTTCATTCCAGTTGCAGTACTTTTTATAGGGTGTGCTGGTCTTTAGTATAAGTGAATAGCAGTTCCAACTCCATTCTCCATCCAAATCTGTTTTATTTCAGTTCCCTGTAAGTAGTGACCCCTTAGAGCACTCCTCATTAAGCTTCCTGCATTCAAATCTTGAGCTTACTTAGTCTTATGTCATAGGAAACCCAATCAGCAACAACTATACTTTTAATTTTTCTTTGTAAAGGGAAAATAGCTAACATATAAATACAGAAAAGTTAACAAAGAATCTATAGTGATATTATGTAATTACAGATCTCTGTAAAACTATGTTGAAAGAATCTCAAAGAATTTCATGCCAAGATGTCAGAAGCACTGTGGTTCCCTATAGAACTGAAGAATTGTTTAAGATCATGCCCATGATTTTCACCAGTGATTGATGCAACGCACAGTCATTTTCATTTAGTACAAAATGCTATTATAGAACTAGTTCATTATATTCTCTCTGTTCCTTTTAAATAAAACTTTTGTTGCAAGGTTTTCATCCAGTATTAAAGGTGAAAACAGTATTAAAGGTAAAGGATAAGGGGAAACCCTTATCCACTGACTTGTTTCATAGTTCTAATCTCAACCACAGAGCAAATTCTTAGTTTTCATTAAAATCAAAATAATAAGAAAACACAAAACATCAAAATCCTTAATACTAAATGCATCTTTTTTGGAAGTAAACGTTATCACAATATGTCAATCATAATAATTCTCAACATTATGATATTGATTATAATAACTCTATTAGGTGGAATTCACACAAATCCTAACTTCAATGTAGCAATTAGGATGATGGAAATGGCAGAGATTCTAAGAAATATTCTTAGGCAAAATTGAAATAGAGAGTGGCATTGTAATTGAAACATGAAAACTATTAAATTTTCAATTTCATTATGATTTCCAACTCTCTGATCTATTTCTCACTCTTCACCTCCTTTGCTCTAATTTTGAGGGAGGAAGGCTGACCTCTGAACATAGTGTTTTCCATTCTCCTGTGTCAGTTGACTATTAGGAAGAGATTGGAGAAAGTCAAGAAGGAAGACAGGATACACCATTTTCTCTCTCTGCATTCGGTGGTGTTCTAAGTAGGAGCTGTTTTTCCTCTCTGGCTCCAGACCACACCCATTTTTCTTGTAGACTGAACTCAGGCAATATGGCCACTTCCTAGATTCTGCCAGCCTAGCAATGGCAGCTGTTCCTTGTTCTTGTTAATCTTTGCTGTACCCCATTATCACTTTTAATTTTTCACTCTTTTCTATATTGGGAACATTAAAATATACATTAATTCATCTTATCTGAATATATAGAGTGGCTATGGTTTTACCTAGATGGCTACAACTATCTGGAGTATCTTCTTGTTCGTTGCAAAAAAATCATACCTGACAATACAAATGGTCTTTATCTTAATAAGCGCAAAGTATTAATCCTGGTAATAACATAATGTGATGTTATCACTCATATTTTACAGAAAAGAAAGGTGTATTCAGCAAGGATGAGAAATGATCACGATTGAATAGATAGTGTAGAGGAGGTGTGTGGCCTCCAAAGTCAGACAACTCAGGTTTGGACTTTGACTATTTTTATAGATAAATTACTTAAACAACATTGAAATTTTTGTCATCTGTAGGGAAGGAATTTTTATCATATCTATCTCAATAGTATTGTAAATGGTAAGTAAATCAATAAATATTAATGTTGCTAAAAGCAATCACTATCACATAGTACAAGCTCAATGAAAACTATTATTATTTGGCATGTGGCTTCAGTAGTGTTGTTAATGGATCTGAAAACACAAAATAAGGTGCAGTGGTGTTTATAGACTAGCGTTTATGTTTAAAAAGAAACAAACGTATGACGTGATGTAAAAAGGAACAATGATTTCCAATTTGGTTAAAAATCTCGTCTTCTACTCCTGATTATCAGAACAGTTTAGAAAAGCAAGATTAATTTGTATTGTGGAGTAGTTAAGAACAGCGCAATGGTTAAGGCACCAAATGATTTCAAACCGTCATGGAGCAATTAAAATGGCCCGAACTGACCTGCTCTTTATTAAACATTAATCCCAGGCTTTTTCTGAATGCACCAGTGAGTTCAAGGTCTGGATATGTATGACTCATGCTAGCTCTAAGCCATTAAGCTGTTTTATAGAAGAAAACTATTTTTCATTGCATTGAGCCTGACACTTGAGATTCTTTTTGTAATTTGAAAAGTGGCAGTTCAAAGTATATTTAAATGAATAATGCTAGGTTTTGTAACTATCATCTAGCTGATAGAAACAATGTTTTCACCATTAAAATTACTATATAGAAAACACTGGTTGGAAACTACCATGGACATATATTACTATTTTATGCATAATATTGCTAGTTCATACTATTTTCATCACGTGTTTAACATTTAACCTTTATAATCAGTAACATGCTCAACATTGTCTAAAATTATCTGACTAAATTAAATCATGCCATTTATTTGTAATCTTGTGAAGGAAAAGGCAAACAAATGAATTTATTATAAACAATAATTTTCTATTTGTTGCAATTATAACAATGTATTTAATAATGTTTTTGAGTCATAACTGTATCTCAACAATACAAAATAAAGTAGGGGTTAAATAACTAATCTGAGTATCTGTACAGGTACCAAATATCAGGTATTTTCATTTACCTTAAATGTTATCATCTGAAAAATTTATTAGCTTTTTATAGACAGGTTCCTTAATTTCTCCCACCTTATAATTTTACATGACAACAAGTGCTAAACTCTGTCAATCTTGGTTATTTTGACTTTTGAATGAGTATTTAGGACGTCTTGAAATTAACTTTGTAACTATTGACATATCACCATTAGATATTAATTTTAAACTTGTGGGTGTACCTCCATGTATTATATTTTCTTTAGTTTCTTAGTTGAAACTTTACATATAAATGAATACATATGCAATTTTTTTTGTTACTTTCTCAAATGACTAAAATTACACTAAAAGCACCTTGGCCATAATTATTGCCCTCTTTTCACATTTTTGTTATAGGGAACAGAACTATTTACTGATATCATTTTAATCGAGGAGTGTTCTTTATTAGTGATATTATGTTATGAAAATGTATAGTATCTAGTATTTATGATGCAAATAGCAGAAAGGATAACAATACCAATTGTGAATTAAAGCTAAATTTTAAAGTCAGTATATTTGAAAAGAAATACAATGCATATTTAACCTTCACATATTCTGCAGTTTTATAGTAAATATACAAACAAACAAGATTTATAGTGAAGTAGAAAGATATAAACTAAGTTTATAGTTTCTAAGAATGACATTTATGAGGACAAGGAGCACTGATGGAAGCATTTTCAAAATCATCTTCAAAATTTAGAAAGGAAAGAATACTCTTCAATAATTCACAACAAAACATAAATCTCTTCTGCAAACATTTTTTTCATTGCAAATATGGGTTAACATAGTTAAAGAGTGATTAACTTAAATAAATGCTACATTAAGACAAACCTAAATGTGTAAAATAAGCCAACAGATATTCCCTTACTGCTCTGCTTATGCCAGTCATTCCATTGAAGAGGTGACACATCAATGATAACATCAAGCGAAAACTAAAACAAAAGAGATTACAATTGATCTAGCATCCTTTTTAGACAAGTAGGGAAAACCCACACAATGGAAAACAAAGCTCTATGCTTCCCAGTACCCTCCCATGTTTATAAGGAAGGTCCTTTGTCTTACCTGAGGTTATGTAAGATGGCCACTGAGACCGTGTGGCTTTGTAACTCAGTCTTACCGGTGTTTTCCCACGTATACAAGTTTTATACATGTTATTATTTAATTTATTTTTGATGTTTTCTCTTAAACAACTGAAGTCAAGAGGGCCCAAATGGCTTTTCTAAAAATATTTGGGGAAAAAAAAAAAAAAACGACAGTTCCACCTATATTCCTGTTATAAGTGAAACCATTTGATATTCTTCTCTTTCTTTCTTGCTTATTTTACTATCATAAAAAAAGAGACAGTTTTATAAACTGAATATATGCTAATACAAGATGAAAAAATCTTCTACCATAAGCAGATTAATTTTTGCAATTATATACAAACTACTTAGCTAATAACATGGATTTTTATTTTTAGATCTATGTGGAGCTGAGTTAACTTTTGTTCTGCCTATCAAGTTATCAGATTTTGGGCAAAAATTTTACATCTAGGAGATGTAATGTACTAAATACATCTAAAATTTATCTATAGTGAGGATCACTATCCATTTTATATATACATATACACATACACATATAACACACACACACACACACACATATATCCTCAATATATATCTGGAGATTATAAAGCAAAGTATCAGCAATACCTGCTTCATATTTGTGATTCTGTAACAACCTAGAAAATTCTATCATTAGAAATAAACATAATGATCAAAGTATAGAAGTAACTTTTGAATTTCCCACATAAGCTAATCATGTATTTTTCTATTTATGTATTGTTTTAATTTTATCTTATACAGCTACTTCAGAGATCATATTGATTCTTACATTTCCAATTCTTCTCAAGTATCTTTTTTGTCTCTTCTCTCTGAGTTTTTATTTTACCATTATTATTAAAGTATGCATGACTTGGATATGTATGTATTCTGTATTTAAATTATTTGATAATGGTTAGTAAGGTCCTCTTCAAATTTATGATCATTCTTCCCATTAGAACTATATATTGTATAACCAAAGACAAAAAAATCCCTTGGTTACAAAAATGATTACTATTACTCATTATTGTTAAAAATAGCAATAGCTGTTGGGCATTAAAAAAAGAAAAAAATCTGAGGCACTAACTTGTGTCCTGGTATTCTATATAAATTCTATTTTATTAGTTCTGAGGAAAAGATTTCATGAGGGAAATATGGAGATAATTACATACTTACAGCTTCCTGACTGTGCTTGTTTCCTGCTGAAAGAGCCTAATCTATTAGAGTTTTTCTAGTAGAATGCACAGCAGTAGCTCAAGGATCCAGTTCCATGTATCATGTATAACATAGACATATGTAACTTATTATAGAACATTGTACTTAGGATCAGAATTTGGGGAAAAATGGTGCTGGAAACTTTCATCTACAACTACAATCTGCAACTTCCAAGAAAACACAATAAAGGTAAGAGGACTTGCTTTCAATCCTTCTATGACTAAGATTGTGGGGTCTATCAGCTGCCTGGAGATTTTTTTTTAATGTATATATTTTTATTGTTATTTATATCTTTTACATTTTGTATTCTCCTTGGGTAACCCACCGCCAATTCACCCGTGATCCATCTCCGTGGTCCCTTGTGTTCTTTTCTACTCCATTTTGTGCCCTTACTCTCCCCTCCTCTTCGCCCCCCCCCACCCACCCACTGAGTGTCTCTCTCCTATTAGGTTTCCCTATAGTCCTGTTATAAATGAAACCATTCGATATTTTTCCTTTTCTTTCTGGCTTATTTTACTGAGTATGATGCCTGGAGATATTCCTGAGAGCTTTGAGTGCAGCTATGGCCTTTGCTGAGTCCTGGTGGCTACATGAGTACAATATTGTCACTCTCATATCAATAACAATAGTAGTTATTGTTCATTAAGTGATTGAGTTAAGGATTGCACTAAACAATGCAGATTGTCTTTTCACGCAATATAAATATACAAAACATGCAGTTATTTTCTCACTTTTAAAAGAAAAAAGACTATTATTAGCTTGACAAAATACCTACAACTAGAACTAGCAAAAAACAGGATAATGTATATCTATTCCAAAATTCAAGATCTTGGTTACCACATTTAAGAACCCAAAACAAGTCTGTTGCCTAACTGTACTGCATCCTACCCAAACTGTCTTAACTCTATGGTTGTTGTTGCTGTTGTGGTTTGGGTGTTCACATAATTCAGGTGGTAGAAACATAGGAGCTGTGTATTGCAGTTGATGTTCAGTCTGAGATATCCCTTGTTCAATTGATCCCTGTCTGTTCTGGAGCCTAGCTACTGAAAAGTTCAACTACTTAGGGTTTTATGGTATAATAAAGACTTATTTATTAATTTATGTGTCTGAGGTTTCTGTCTAAAAGGTCTTTTACACTTGGAAAGGTGTTATAAATTTTCTAAGACTTTGTAACCTAATAGAATATAATTTTTTAAAGCAAAGACAACACTATAATTTCCTCAACATCTTTAAACTAAAGGCATAAAAGATATAGATAGAATATAAATCAAAGGCATATCAGAGTAGAAAAGCTAGCACCAAGCAAAAGTTCAGTTAGACTATATGAATAACTGACTCACCTGACCTTCTCTTTGAGGTTTTGACCTGAATAAACAACAAAAATAGACTGAATAATAAATGGAAAGAGAAAAGGAAAAACAAAAGCAAAACAAGAGTAAACTAAATGCAAGTTATGCAATTTCTTCTCTAGACGACCTGAAGAAGTCCACTTCAAGATGGAATACAGTCAGGCAACAGACTTGTTTCGGATTCTTAAATGAGCATGGAGAAAATTTCTTTTATTAAAATATCTAAAGAATCCTCTCTTGATTCACTCAGTTACCAATCTGACTGGATGTTGTATCTGGTCACTAATGTACCCTAGGGCAAACTGACATGTCATTTAGAAATATAAAATTGTTTGGAATTATTTGGGGATAGCCTCATTAAATATTGTCTTTTTTTTTGACTGTTTAAAGAATATCACATTCATTTGGGAAAATTACTATGTGGGAAAAATTACTTACAGATACATATAAGTGGAATTCAGTTTACATCATTATGTGAAGACTTGAGATAGGCAAGACTTGTAAACCACCTGGGATTGAACAAAAAAGTAAAAGAAAACTATTTTCTTTTGTAGTCTTCCTCTTTTTCTCCTTTTACTTTACTGGACCCTCTAAAACCCTGATATTGTCTCTTTCTTTTTCTATGTTTACACTTTGAAATACTTTATCATTTGTAGCCTGCCTTATATTATCTCCAGGTCCTCTAGTTTCTTTTTTCTTTGCACCTAATATGTTCAAATATAAACTCACAATCCCTGTTTTGATCTCTAAAGGGAATTTCAAATGTTTATGTTTAAAAAGAGATCCTCCTAACCCAAATCTGCTTTTCAACTAGTCTTATTCATCTGGATAATGATACTTTCACTTCATCAGGCCAAATATTTAGCACTAACCTTTGTTTTCTAACCCTCTACGCCCTGCCCACATTTTAAGATTGATCCATGAGAAAGCACACCAGAACTTTCTTTACAGTATATCTCAAACCTAACATCTTCTCAACAATTCCTTGTTATCAGTCCAATTTAAGCTGTCCACACTACCTATTACTTAGACAATACCATTACTATCCTAAATGATATCCTTTTCTTTATTCTAGTCTCACATGATAAATTTTGCAGTGATTCCAAGTGATCTTTAAGAACATAAATCAGAAAATTTGGTTTTCCTCTTCAAAAATCTCCTGTGGCTAGCACACTGAAAATAAATGCCGAAAACCCACAAGGTCTTATATAGCTTTTGGTGATAACCCGCACACTTAAACTTGACTTCTACTACTCCAGCCACATAGTTCTTGATCTTTAATAAATGAAGTTTACTTTCTTGGGCTTCCCTGGTGGCCAAGAAGATAAGTCTCAGCACTATGAAGCTATCTGCAGCCACTGCAGCACGAATTCGATCACTGGTCAGGGAGCTGACCCACATGGCACAGCAGACCTCTTCTGTCTCGCCTGCTGCTCCCCTCAGCAGTGTATATCAGTAGATCCAACTGTTCTGCTCCCCAATCTGTCTCTGGTGTATCCTCTCACCTCCCCCACACCTCTGGCCTACACCCCAGTTCATGTCTGCATAAATAAATAAATCTTTAAAAAATAAAAAATATAAATGGAGTTTATTTTCCTGCAGAGAGTGTCATTTATGGTTTTCTATATTTGGGATCCTCTTCTCTCATATATCAGCAGGTCTTTCTTCCTCATTATTCTGCTCTCTGATCATATACAAATTCCTTCAAATGGGCTTTCATGACTACCTCACTTAAAACAAGTTTCTCCTCTATGTTAGTATATATTGCTTTATCATACTTTATTTTCTTAATTGCATTATCAACATTTTATTACATAGATATTTGCTATCTTTTTATATTGTCTATCTTCCACATAGAAATATAAACTCCATAAGAGTAAGTTCTTTATTTATTCACTTTTGTTTATTCCTTATGGTCAAAACAGTCTAGTACATAGAAGGCAGAAAATCTTTCACTTAAACTGAGTGAATCCTTTGTATATATAATGAATAAGCCTTAACAATGGTATGGCGAACAAGGGTAGTGAGAAAGAGGAAAAAGATGACACTACTTTGTGAAATTAAAAAAATATTTTTGCTAGCATTGTTTCAAATTATACTATAATATGATATCATAAAGAATCAGAAAATATACAAAGACATCAGCTTTTATACTAAAAAATGTCAATAGAAAAGAGAACATGGTTTGCCTATTGAAAGAATAGGATAGGGATGTCATAAATAGTTCTGGGTTTGAAGATTTCTTGAAAGTGAAGTTGCTATGAGATGGAGGTGAAGGAGAAAACAAAATGGGAAGAGAGAAGTTGAACAAATATTCTAAGTATAGGAAATGAAAATAAAAATCATGAAGATTTGGGAAAACTGCAAATAATTTAACAGATTAAACCATGGAATAGGATATTAGGGAAAGTTGGAAGATAACAAAAAAAAAATGAAAAATATTATATCCCAAGTTATTTGTAGCCTCTAAGATGATACCTAAATTGTTGGATATTAATTGTAAAGGATGGTGAGCACTGGAAGAATTTTAAGCAGAGAGGATAATCTGTAGTGGATGCTTTTTATTTGTATAGTTTAGCCATTTGCTCCTTTGTATTGTGATTATTTAGTAGAAATGTTGATTTCTTTGCATTTCTTTGCATAGCTGGTTCTTCATGATACCATAGCATAGCATAATATGAAACAATGCTAGTTAAAATCACTTTTAAATTTCACAAATGAATAGCCTTGGAGAATCCCAAATAATCTCATCTCCAACCACGGGGGCTGAAATGGGACAGATATATCTCTCCATGCTTCCTAGAAGTGGGGACAAGGAGATAATGCTATGCTGGTTGCATGCTTCTGCCCAAGATTTTGATTCCTAAGGACCAAATTGTATTCTTGGTGGCAGCATAAAAACTTGGAGTCTGACTTTGGTATTTAAGATGTGTGCATTGAAATAAGAGCATGGAATACTGAACACAGCATTCTTTGTCCTAGAAGCTTTAAAAGGCTTTTATAGTTTATATATGAATACACATATTTTATAAGATGGTAACTATTGCAACTCTCAGAACTCAGAAAAATCATAGATAGCTATGAACTGGGGTAGGAATATGGAAGGAATATATAGTGTCTGAAGTTCAGAAGATAAATTTTGTGAATGTTGAACATTTTTTCATGTATCTGTTGGCCATTTGCTTTTCTTCTTTGGAGAAGTGCCTTTTGAGCTCTTCTGCCCATTTTTTGACTGGGTTATTGGCTTTTTTTTTTTGTTGTTGTTGAGTTGTGTGAGTTCCTTGTAAATTTTTGTTATCAGTCCTTTATCAGATGTATTTTATGCAAAGATCTTTTCCCAGTTGGTAGGGTGTCTGTTAGTTTTGGTTAATGTCTCTTTTGCTGTACAGAAGCTTTTTATTTTGATATAATCCCATCTGTTTATGTTGTCTTTCACTTCCTTCGCTTTGAGGGCTGTGTCTTTCAAGATTTTGCTGAGATGTATGTCGTGTAGAGTTTTGCCTATATTTTCTTCTATACATTTTATGGTTTCAGGTCTTACATCCAGGTCTTTTATCCATTTTGAGTTGACTTTTGTGCAGGGTGTGAGGTAGTAGTCTAGCTTCATTTTTTTGCATGTGGCTGTCCAGTTTTCCCAGCACCATTTATTGAAT